>JAABOM020118032.1:0-23017 GCA_011800125.2 Solanum clarkiae | reverse complement strand
ATTCCAAAAGATCATACTACTCTGTGTTTAAAAATTATCTACACTACCTAGACATGCTAGTTCAACAAAAAATTAAAATATCCACAGGGAAAAAGAAACACAGCAAGAAAACCTTGAGGTCAAAAATAGGGGAAGTTATGGGCTCGAGGATATTCAAATTTCACCTTAATCCATAACTTCCCACACCCAACCAAATGAGAATACTTTGTCCTCAAAGTAAATACATAGAGAGGAGATACAAAGGGGTATACCTTGGGTTGCCTCTCAGCAAGCGCCTGATTTATTATCACAATACTACAGGATGCTTTTTGTACCCATGTCTCTTGAAGGTCCTAATCTTCCACTATCTTGATTTCTTCCATATCACCCATGTACAGTTTGACCCTCTGGCCATTAACCTTGAAGATTTTACCATCCCTGCTTTCTAACTCAATGGCTCCATGACTAAAAATGTGTACTACCTTGAAAGGTCCCATCACTTGGATCTGAATATCCCAGAAAACCACTTTAACCTAGAGTTATAAAGCAGTACCATGTATCCTAGAGCGAATTGGGGGTTCTCAATTTTGTGATCATGCTGGATTTTCATTCTTTTCTTGTACAAGGCAGAGCTCTCATATGCTCGCAATTTAAACTCATCAAGTTCATTTACTTGAATTAACCTAGATGTTGCTGCTTTATTCCAGTCTAGATTCGGCTTCTTCAGTGCCCATAGTACCTTGTGCTCAAGTTTAACTAGCATATGACAAGCTTTCCCAAACATCAATTGATACGGAGACATTCCGATTGGTGTTTTGAAAGTCTTGTGGTAGGCCCATAAATCATTGTCTACCTTCCTTGACCAATCAGTGCGATTCACATTCATAGTTTTGGATAAGATTTATTTTATCTTCCTATTCGACACTTCCACTTGCCCACTTGTTTGGGTATGGTACGAGGTTGCCACTCGATGCTTCACACCATACTTTCAATGAGAGCTCTTTAACACTCCACACCTTACATGTACTTGTCCTATGCACATGAAACATGATATGGCTTAGTCAAATTAGCGCCTATTTTTAAAAGTTCTTGAATCTCATATTAGAAGGCGATATATGAGTCAAACGCTTAAGAGGGTCGAGCGTGTACAAGTTTTAAGTCAAATTGAGGAGATCGCGACCTTAAACAAAGTGAGAGAATTGAGGTACTTGCAGGATTTAGGAAGCTAGTAGGTGAGTCACCTACTTGCTTAGCTTAAACTTGCTAGACGAGGCCCGACACCAAATTTTTCCAAGTCCGATAATGAATAAAGTATGTGTTAAGGGTGTAATTTGAGCCCACATTTTAGCATCGTAAATGGACAATATTTACAAACCAAGAAGAATAGGAAGTACATCACATCTTACTTAATGATTTGGGCCCAAACTAAGTAAGGAGAAAAGAGAAAAATAGGCAGCCAAGGCCCATTAGTTTGCAACCCAATAAGGCCCAAATGTAAGGGGCAAAATGGTACATTACTAACTTGATAAAATAAGTCCTAAAATGTAAAAGAAAGTTAGACAAAGTAATCCTCTAAAAGGGATTACAAGCAACACCTTCAAGTCATTCTTAGACTTGAAAAATTTCAGCTTTCACAAAGGTTCTTTGTTATTCTTTCTTGACTTTGTAAAGCAACCACAAGAAGCTTTTGAGTTCTTAAGGGGGCCCTCAACCTTGAAGATAAATATAAATGATTATAGTTGTGTATTTAGTAAGGTTTCTTCATGAAAAACAAGAGACTATGTTAGTTAGGTATATACTGAAACTTTTGGGCAGCATGTGTTCCAAGGGTTGTTGTATACATTTCTTGTTTATTTAGGACCTTTCATCTTATTGGTGGGATTGATTATGAAAGAAGGTCACTTTTATTAATTTGTTTTAGTTCTATAATGATGTATAAAGGTCGTTACTATTTGGTTATACATAAATAATTGAGGTTTAATGTGTTATCCTAAGTGCGTTGTTTGTAGAAATTGATGGCTGATTGATTGAGGACTATGGTCTCACGTCCTCCACCTATTTTAAGGACTATTTTTGAACTGTTTTAGGACTGTTGTTATGTATAAATATTGTGGGAATAGTTTGGTTAAAGTTGATAAAGGTTTGGAATTGTTGACGTTGTAATGTAGCAAAGGGACGTAATGTTATGTTGCCTACTTATATATTGTGTATAATTTTTATGTGTTGTGACTTCTGAGTTGTTGTAAGACTATTAAAGTTATAAAACAAGTTGTATATTACATGTGCATAAGAATGATTATTAGAAAATATGACTATAAGTGGAAAGGTTGAAAGAATGCCTTTGGGTCGCTAAATACAAGCTTGCTGCCCAGATGTTACTTTTTATAAGATTGGACTGCCAAGAAGTGTTACTTAGCTGCTAATACTAGTCTTATTTCCTATTCTATTGTAGATAAATATTTGGAGGAAAGGGAGGTTATTTTGAGGTAATAGCGAGGTGGTACAACGAGGTATGTAAGGCTACTCGATTTCATATTACTTGGCATAAAATCTAGATTCTTGCTTGGCACATAAAGGCACTTACAAACTCCAACAGAACTATTAACCATGTTTTCGCTCTTTCATATGTTCATATGCTCTTATGCGTAGTCACCTTCGAATCTTTATACATACTTGGATACCAAGTTACATGGATTCTTGTTGCTAAATAAATTTCACGAGTTATTTCATCTCATACACATTTCATTATTTGTGTAACGTACTCTTTTCATTTTCATACTGTCTTATATGATTATTTACATGTTACATGCTACATATACAGTCCTACAGCTCCAATATTATGATCACCAAAAGAATCATCTCAAAGGTAATTAAAAGATAAAGTGTATTGCTTATTGATGGGTGGAAACCCGAGGGGTGGAAGAATCACCTAGCCAGGGTCAATCCTATCATGGGGGGTAGACCAAGAGGTGAAAGGAAAAGCCTAGCTAGGGCCGATCCCGATATAGATTTACCACTGATCAGCAGGTCATTTGTATTACATGTTGTGCACAGATTATACAGTAAAGGTAAAGTAATAAAAAGAACATAATGTACATGATCCCACAATATAACTAAAGGTGGTCTCTTATCCTACACCAGTGCATAGTTTCATTTGAGTTGTTACTTTATATATATTATTTACTACCTTAAATATTTAGTACATTATCTCATACTGATGTCCCTTACGGGGGACCTGCATTTCATGCTGCAGGTACAGGTGCTAGTAGCTCTTCCCAATAGGAGTACAGGATGTCCAGCTGCTACTACCAAGCTCTAGGTTGCTTCGGAGCTTTGTGTGTCTAGAGCTTACATTTTTGTATTATATAGTTAGTCGAGGCGGGGCCTGTCCCGACCCTTATCAGATACATTTCCTTATCTAGAGGCTTTGTAGACTACATAAATTAAAGTGTGATCATGTCTTGTACTTCAGACAACGTGGCCCTGACGGCTTTGTCATATGCATTTTCTTTTGGCTTGTTATTACTGTTTACTTTCTTGAAAGCATGTTGAATATAGAAACCCCTTATAATATGTATGGAAAACGCAAATACAGGTTGGTTCTCCCGAGCCTTATCAACAATGGGCGCCAGTCCATCTTAATGGGATTGTGGGCGTGACAAATTTGAACAGGCGATTGCAAAAATGAGAACCTCCATCACTGATAATTGCTCGAGGTGTACCAAACCTAGAAAAAATGTTTCTTCGGAGAAACCCAGTAACACTCTTGCCCTTATTTTTTGGTAAGGCTATAAACTCTACCCATTTAGAGATATAATCAACTGCAACCAGGATGTACTTATTACCATGAGAGCTAACAAAGGGTCCCATAAATTCAATGCCCCAAACATCGAATAGTTCTATCACCAAAATAGGATTTAGAGGAAGTTCTTTTCTTCATGAGACCCCGCCCTCTCTTTGGCATCTATCATAAGACTTAACGTAATCATAGGCATCTTGATGTATAGACAGCCAATAGTAGCCGTACTATAATACCTTATAAGCAGTTTGAGCTCTACTGTGATGGCCACCCACTAACGAAGAGTGGCATGCTTCAAGAATACTCATCATTTCCACTTCCGGAACACATGTACGAATGATCCCATCCATACAAAGACGAAATAAACATGGCTCATCCCAGAAGAACTTCTTCACGTGGTGCATAAACTTGCAACGTTGATGGGTATTCTAATCAAGAGGCACTATATCACTCATCAAGTAGTTAGCATAGTCCATAAACCAAGAGATAAGATCACGTGAGGCCGCCAAAACTCTCTCGTTAGGGAATGAATCATTGATGTCAAGACCATCGTCAAATTTCACCATAGCTTTGTCTTTCAATCTAGAAAGATGGTCGGCTACCTAATTTTCTGATCCCTTTCTGTCAATCACATCAAAACTGAATTCTTGCAAGAGGAGTACCCATATGATCAGGCTCAGTTTTGCATCCTTTTTAGCCATCAGATATTAGAGTGATTCATGGCCTGTGTGAACTATCACCTTAGCTCCCAACAAGTATAAACGACATTTTTCAAAGGCAAAAACTAAGGCAAGCAATTCCTGTTCCGTGACTCTATAATTTTTCTGGGCCACATTAAGTGTCTTGCTAGCATTATAGATAAGATGCAAAATTCTCTCCCTATATTACCCTAGTACCACACCTAGCGCAACTCCACTTCCGTTACACATTAGTTCAAAGGGTTTTGACCAATATGGAATTACAATAGTGGGTGTGGAAGTCAACTTTTTTTTCAATTCTTCAAAGGCTTGCATACATGCATCGTTGAACACAAACTTGGCATCTTTTCCCACAACTTGCACAAAGGTTGCGAGATCTTAGAAAAATCCTTTATGAAGCGATAGTATGCCTAAGAAACTCCTGATACCTTTCACAGAAATTGGTGGTGACAGTTTCTTAATAACCTCGATTTTTGCTTTGTCCACCTTAATTCCCTTGCATGAAATTCTGTGACCAAGCACGATGCCTTCTTTGACCATAAACTGACATTTCTCCTAATTCAGCACCAGGTGGCTCTCAACACACCTCTATAACACGTCACACAGAAGTACCAAGCACTATTCAAAGGATTGGCCAACAACACTAAAATCATCCACGAACACCTCAACAGTGCTTTCAACCATATCCGAGAAAATAGACATCATGCATACTTGAAATGTTGTTGGAGCATTACATAGTCCAAAAGGCATTCTCTTAAATGCAAAGGTACCATATGGGCATGTGAAAGTTTTTTCCTCTAGATCTTCCAGCGCAATAAAAATATGATTATACTTAGAATACCTATCAAGGAAGCAATACTATCCCATCTCTGCAAGTTTGTCAAGCACTTGATCCATGAAGGGCATAGCAAAATGATCTTTCTCACTAGAAGCATTGAGTTTTCTGTAATGCATACAAACTCTCCATATGGTGACTGGTCTTATATGAATCAACTCATTTTTCACATTAGGCACCACTGTGATCCGTCCTTTTTTTAGAACATATTACAGTGGACTGACACATTCACTATCCGTGATCAGGTAGATTACTCCTGTGTCTAACCACTTGATGACTTCTTTCTGCACAACCTCTTGCATTGGGAGGTTCAACCATCTCTAATTGTTGATACTCAGTTTATAAACCTTGACTAGTTGAATCTTGTGAGTGCATATCCCCGGGGGTATGCCGATGATATCTGCAATTGTCCATCCAATGGCCCTTTTGAATTGATTGAGAATGGAGACGAGTGCCTCTGTTTAGACCTCATTTAAGGTTGAAATTATGACTAGTGCTGTGTTGTTTTCTCCCAAGTAAGCATACTTTAGATGCACTAGTAGTGCCTCTAATTCTAACTCAGTTGGCACTTCTATGGAAGGCTTCGTAGGTGGAGTCTCCCTGTTGCACAAATCTAACTCTGACCTGGCCTGTCGTCTAGGCCCAAATACCACTCCAAGAGCATATACCATTTCCTCATAATCAGGAATACTTTCACTATCAAAATTTATCTACACAACTGCCAAAGGTTTGACTCTCAGCCTTAACTCAATCGGGATCTCCACTTTATCGTCCTCACTTATTTTAATCATTGAGACGACCTGAAACTCACAACTCTTTCTATCTTGTTGGCAAACTTGAAACACAACTGCCTCTTCACCAAATCTGAAAGTGAGTAGACCTTTTTCCATATCAACCAACGCACGACCTATGGCTAAGAAAGGTCTCCTCAATATGATCGGAACTGCAAAACCAACCTCACAGTCAAGGATAACAAAATCTGCGGGAAATATAGTTATCTACCTTAACCATCATATCATAAAGTATCCCCACAGGCTTCTTGACTATTCTATCCACTATTAGCAACCACATCTTTGTAGGAATAAGGGTGCCCAAGTTGAGTCTTCTGAGTACATCAAGAGGCATTAGGTTAATATTGGCTCCCAAATCACATAGTGCTTTGGCGAATGTAAGTTCCCTAACAGTGCATGGTATGGTAAGTGAACCCACATCTTCACGCTTTTGCACTAAAGACTTTGTAGTGATGGCACTAAAACATTGAAAACTTTAGGAGAGGTCTTGGCTAACTTTTTGTTTCTTTTTTACTAGATCTTTCATCTATTTGGCGTACCCAGGCATCTTCTCAAGAGCTTGAACCAAGGGGATGTCCACTGATAACTTCTTAAGCATCGCCAAGAATTGTTCAAACTTGCATTCCTCTTTTCTCTTCTCAAGCCTTCGGGGAAAAGCCAGAGGGGACCTTGGAAAGGTTTTATATTTCTTTGGTTGCTCTTTTGTGGCGTATGCTTTGGTATTTTCATTTACCCTCTTCTTACGGCTTCCATCCATAACCCCGGTTATTAGTGGATTGGTGGAGTTCGTACCACTATGAATCATGACTGCCATACAATGCCCTTCATTTTTATGATTTTGAACCTTGTTGCTTAGTGAAGTGCCATTTTGGCTTTGGTTCAATTACGAAGAAACTTGCCCAAATTGTTGTTCTAACTGCTTAATTGCCACAGAGTGAGACTCTATCTTCTGGTTAATAGTTGAAATGTCTAATTTTATTCCCTTCAAGGTCTTATCTTGGTGATTGGCTCTCTTTAACTATTTGTCAAACATCTCTTCAATCCTAGAGTTACTTGATCCAGTATCACGGTTGTGAGGTGGCACATAAGATCCATTCCTATAGCCATCTCTTCTTCCCTATTTGGCATCCGGCACTCTTTCTCTTTCATAGTAGCCACCCCAGTTGTCTCTATATGTACCATCATAGTTGTAGTTCCGACCTTGATTCCGGGAACCTTGCCTCCAATAGTCTAAATTGGACCCTTGGGGGTTGTTCCGGAAACCTGTCGCTTGGTTACTCACAAAACAAGCGTCTTCATCAAAGAATGGATCTTCATGTATAGGAGCCTTAGGAGGTTGGTGGGTGACTGCTTGGACACTTTCTTGGTTTTTCTTCAAGACCAAGTCTATACTCGTGCGAAGTTGAGAAAGTTGCTCTATGATCTCTTCATTGTCCCTTGCTTTCTTATTGTTGGTGTTGACTGCACAAGAAGTCCTCATTGCACCTCGCTCTCTTTGACCCCATGCTCTATTGGTTTTAACACTTGCTCTATCCTAGCGGCTATCAATGCAAAAAGTTGGTCAAGAAACATACCTCCCATGATTGTGCCGGTGCAGGCTTGACTAATCTCATCAAGTACCCGATAGAAAATTTCAACCAAGAATTCATCAACAATCTTATGATCGAGAACCATCCTCAAGCATTTGGTGAATCTCTCCTATGTTGTACTAATAGAGTCACCTGGCAATTGCTCAAAATGTTTTATTTGATCTTTGAGCTTTAGCTTCTTTGATCTTGGGAAATATCTTTCTAGAAACACTTTCTGAATCTCTGCCCAACTTGTTATTGTACCCGGAGGAAGCTCAGATAACTACACAGCTACATTGACCATTAGTAACAAGGGAAACACCCGCAAACCAATGACATCAAGATAAAGATTTTGTGTCCCTATGGCACTCTTACAGATGAAAAAAACATTATGAAGATTATGATGGGGATCCTCTGAAGGTAGCCCTATAAAGAATCCACGATTTTGGAGCATTTGAAGTAATCCACCAGACATCGAGAACTTAGCGTTTGCCGGTAATGGGGGAAACACTATAGCATCAGTAACATCCACGACCATAGGGTTCAAATGATATTGGTTGGTTCTAACCATAAGCATTTTTGTTGAAGTCCCTAAGTTATGGCCTATCATCCCTCGGGGGTGGATTTTCTTCTCTTCCCAAATTGTCATTCACATTCATTTCTTCCTCAACCACGATAGCCTCATTCACCTGAGGCATTCTTCTAAAAAGTCGATGGATCTCCAAATTGATTGGAGCTAAGGGATTACCTTGGCTTCTTATGTTGGTCATACAACCTAGTACACCCTGCAAATAGAATCAAACAACAAAAACACAAATAAAAGTAAAGTATAAGAGAGTCTAGAAATTAACACTTGAACTAACTAATAATGAAATCAAGTCAAAACCTAGTCATATTCTGCAGTAACGATGCCATAATTTTTTATCATATTCACGCTCCAATAAGAAAGTGGTAGTCATTAGCAATTAAGCTAACGGAAGGTTAGGGTCAAATCCACAAAGAAAATAAGGCTTGACTACAAGAATTCACTATCAACTATTTCGAGTATTTATAAATAAAATCTCTAAATTGGGGAGGGGGTTTGTATTTAAGAACAAAAGTAAGATAACCACTATACTACTATGTGAGGAAACACTCAATTTTAGGGACAACTTGGGAATTATGTTCCCCATAGTTTATTGACTTGATTACCCTAGACAACATAACTACAATTGAAAATTCACATTGTTCCAGCCCTCTTGTGAAGGTAAATGTCAAATTTCACCATGGCACTTGGTCGGCAACCATGGTGTGTCAACTAACCATTACCTATTGTTCTAGTCAACCTTCTTTTGTCAGGTTTGTTTGATTAGACGAGAACATATCAATTGAATCATATCATCTACTTCCTTTTTCATATTCATCACTACCTTGGTCGTGATCATGATAGTAGGCAGGGTTTGGTGTTGGCCACCACCAAACAACAATCAAAATAAAGGAAAATAGACAATAGATGCAAAACCTCAATCATACAAATGTGATAAATCTAGGTTATCTCAAGTCAACTACACCATGGTTCCCATAACCCCAAGTTGTGGGTGCTTAGATACTCATGGCTAAGGCAAAACCAATAAAAATGCAAATATAAGACATAGTTGAGAATTTTACCCAAAGCAATAAAGAGTGATAACACCACAAGTTGAAATCCACAAGTTTGATTGATTGAGAATGAATACAATGTAAGATTTACAATCCCAAAAGTGGGTTTTCCAAGAGAAAATGAAAATCTACACTAAAACCCTAAAAATACTCTAGAGAGAATATTCAAAGGATGTCTTCAATATTCATGTCTAGGATCCCCCTAAAATAAACCCTAACATAAAGTATATATAGTATTTACAAACTTAACCCTAAAAATTAAACAGGAAAGATAGCTGGCAGCAGGTATGCTTCACAGGTATGACTCGCAGGGTGACCTACGAGTTGTAATCAGGGTCTCATATCAAGCACTCGACATTTTGAACTTGACTATTACGACACACTGGTATGAGTCATTGCTTGAGCTCCGACTCGTGTGCTCTTCTAGTAGTCTAGGCCTTTAACTTTTGACCCAAAATTTTAGCTCTTTGTTTCTTCCTATGAGTCCACCTATATGAGTCATAGTGAGACCTACGACTTGTAGGGTGGCCTCGTAAGGCTGACCTCCACTTAGCCGATTTCTGATTTTTTCTCTCTATATCTTGCTACAAGATCACCCTATGACTCGTAGCTTGGGCTACGACTTGTAGGTGAGCTCGTACGTCCTGCACTTCAGCAAAATCTATAATAGTTCTCCCAAAATCATGCCAACCTACCTTTTCTGCAATAACAACACAAAAACACATAAAAACCATAAAAAGTCGCATTAAGAACTTACAAAATCATTTCTTTTAGACATCAAATGTGTTGTATTTTGACAGCACATCAGCAGCTCCAAGTTAAGATCTTTCTTAAACATAATTTAGGGTAATAATCACTATACATATATCATTGGAAAACATAACCTTGAAGCTCGTCATAGATGCCTTATTCTTAGTCATAATTCATAAGCACTTTCTTTGAAAAATAAGGTGGGCTTATTTAATGTATGGAACAATTATAAATCACATAATTCTTAAGAAATTACATAAAAGGAAATATCAAAATCGTTCAACTTTAATCATATCAAGACCCATCTTAGAATCAATATCACCTCTCAAAAATGTAAGTGCATTTACTTTACAAATAGTCATTGAACTTAAGAACATCATATAGCAGCAAAAGAATCATAAAATCATCATAAGCATGCATTCAAACTTAGGAACTTAACGAAAATGAAAAACGCATAATAGGGAACTTTATGGGTAAAAAGATACCCATAAATCAACTCACATACCTGAGAAACTAGGGAGAATCAGAGTTGAAGTCTTGAAGAAGGAACTTTGGGAAACCCAAGCCTTTTTTCTTAAGAGCTATTTGGCTTAGGAATTTGGAATTAGAGGAATGAGAGAAAGAGGGATGTTTCTAGGGCTTGAAAACTAATATAGGTCCCCCTTTTCATCCCCCAAACGATGTAGTCTAGAATGAAATAATGGGAAATGACCAAATTTCCCCAAAATTAAAATTGTCAAAAGCCATCTACGAGACCCCATATATGGATTGTATATGGTTTTATAGGTCATAGACCCTTTCATCTGATGGCTTACTAGAGAATCTTGAAATATAGCCTTTGCTTAATGGGGAATCATGACAAATAGGATAGGCCTTACTATTTTCTATAGGTCGTGGTTAGGCTCATAGAGTTTTTCCACACCTAGCCAAGTCCTTACCTTGTATCTGACCCCATTTTACATGACCTTATATGATCCGAATAACATTTTACAGGCCATCTGATAAGTCATGGATTAACTTCCTGAAAACTCCAAATTTTCTCATCTTTGGAATCCTACTTAGGAACCATTCTATGATCTATAGAAAATTCCATGGGCCATAGACTGTCTCGTGAGCCAGGTCCTCAGTCATTTTTCAGGCCAACTTCTTTGCACTTAGGGCTCTTAAACTGGGGGTCATTACAGAAGTGAGTGGCCCCTTATAGTTGATCAAACAAATCATCTATTCTCGGGAGAGGATACTTATTTTTTGATGGTGATCTTATTGAGATGGCAGTAATCAATGCACATGCAGAGTGACCCATCTTTTTTTCTTACGAATAGCATTGGGTCACCCCATAGAGACCAATAGGTCGGATGAAACCCTTCTCCAACAAATCTCTCAATTGCTCTTTCAACTCCTACTATTCTGTGGGAGCCATTCTATAAGGAGGGATTGAAATGGGCATAGTATAGAGTAAAATATCTATACCAAAGTCTATCTTCCTTTGGGGAGAGACACCAGATAACTCACCTAGGAAGAAATTGGGAAATTCACATAAAAACAGGAACCAACTCAAGGGAGGGAACTTCAGAATAGACATCTTTATTTGATCCTCACCAAGTGGTAGATACATCCCTTGAAAATCATCTTATGCGCCTTAATAAAAGAAATGAATCGACCCTTACACGATGAGTTTCTATCCTCCCATTCAAGAATTGGCTCATTAAGGAAATGAAATGTAACCCTACGTGTTCTACAATCAATGGAGGTATAGGAAGCATGAAACCAATCCATCCCAAAAATTACATTGAAGTCTACCATGGAGAGCTCAACTAAATCACATGGGATTACTTTATGCACAATAGAAATGGGACAACCCCTATAGACTCTTCAGGCTATAACAGACTCACCCACGGGGCTACTCACCTCATAAGACTCATGGAGGACTTTAGGACATGCATGAAATTATATGTAAAGAATGGGGTTATAAAAGAAAAGTTTTCTCCCAAATCTAAAAGTGCATATGCAACTGAATCATAAACTCATAATGTATCGGTAACCACATTTGGAGCTTCCTTAACCTCTTGGAGACTGTGAAGGGCTTTGGCTTAGTTGTCCCTTAGGCACAATGAGCTTGACCCCTTTGGCCTTAGGAACCTGTGTATCCGCTCCTGTAGTTCTTGGCATGGTGACTGGGCTTTCCACAAGTGAAGCAGGCATTGGACCCAGCTAAGCATTCCCTTTTATGGTGTCTTCCACACTTAGGGAAATTAGGACTTTGGGGATTTGGGGTAACCTTTTTGTTCTTCCTGGGAGGAGGAGTGTTTGTGGATCCTTGCCTTGGACCTCCTTGAGATTTACAACCACCATTCCTTTGGTGAGAATAGTTCCCACCATCTACACGAGCCCGCTTGGACTCCCTTGCGCTCTTTCAGAGCTTCTTCTCTTCAATTTATTTGGCCTACATCATTACGTAGGAAATATCCATCTTATTGACCAACATCACCATCTTACATTCTTTGGAGACTAATTCAGAGATACCGGAAATGAATTTACTCATGCGAGTCATCAGATCTGCAACCATTAAATAGAGAATACTTAGACAACTTAGTGAACTGGAGGGTATATTACCTCACATTCATACCCCCTTGTTTCAAATTGATAAATTCTTGTTTGATTTTACAAGTATCAAGTTGAGCCCTATTTCAAGATTTTAACCTCTTGTGATCCATTCATGTCAAGGCAAGGGATCAGTATGATTGTTATTTACTCTCATGTTCAAGTTAGGCTCACTAGTAGCGGTCAAACATGTGAAAGAGCTACTCATGTCAGGTTATCATGTTTCTTACAAGTTATTCAAGTATGATTATTTCACGTATTCTATGGGATTAGACTTAGCACCAGTTGAGGCTTAAGATGGATGCTCGACTCAAGAGGTCCTTATATAAAGTCTTTTGTCTCTAAACTATATGCCACCATAGGATTATATCTTTGCCCTTGCTATACTAGTGGATCCATCTAGTTCATGTAATCATGTTTGGTATACCTTGGCAAGTAGACCACACTTCACCGGGGGTGTCATGTCCGGTCACTTATACAGATGGGGTGTCATGCCTTGGATTCCAAGTTGTAGCTTCTTGGTCTATGTCAGTTAAGGTCTCTCCCCACATATGTATGATATGTTATGCATGTTAAATATGTTACAAGCATGTTCTATTACAAGCATTGATCATGTATGTCATATTGAGAGTATATATCCATTGATTATGATTATGCATTTTGAATATATTAGCTTATGTCTTTGTTACTGTAACACCCCACATCTTACAATGCTAGTACTATGCAAATGAAACATCATAGTAGCGCCAATTTTTAAAAGTGCTTGAATCTCAAAATAGAGGGCGATATGTATATCTAACGCTGAAGAGGGTCGAGTGTAAATAAGTTTTAAGTCAAATTAAGGAGCTCACAACCTTAAATGAAGTGAGATAAGTGAGGTTCTTGTAGGACTTAGAAAGCTAGCAGGTGAGTCACCTACTTGCTTAGCTTAAATTTGCTGGCTAAACGGAGACGAGGCCCGACGTCGAATTTGTCCAAGTTCAATTATGAATAAAGTCTATATTAAGGCTGTAACTTTAGCCCATGTTTTAGTATCATAAATGGATTATATTATTATCCCAAGAATAATAGAGAAAGGACCCAAGTACAACGAAACTCACTTGGTCAATTGGGCCAAAACTAAGTAAGGAGAAAAGGGAAAAGTGGGCAGCCAAGGCCCAACCAATTTGAAACCAATGAGGCCCAAGCGAAAGGCGGAAAGAAACTGAATCACCAGCTTAGTAAAGTAAGGATAAAAATGCCTTAGTAGGTTGGCCAAAGTCCTCATTTAAAAAGGGTTTCAAACAGCTCTCATAAGCCATTTTAACTTGAACAAAAAAAATCACATTGTTTTGCAAGTTCTCTCTCAACTATTTCTTAACTTTATAAGCAGCCACAAGAGACTTTCAGGGTTCTTGGAGAAGACCTACACTTTGAGGGTAAAGGTAAGTAAGAATACTTATCCGTTTAGTATGGTTTTCTTATGTAAAACAAGAGGCTAAGCTGATTATACCTTTGCTGAAATTGTTGGACAACATGTATTCCAAAAGTTATTGTACATTTTTCTTGTTTATTTGGAAGCTTCTCTTTTTGGTTGGATTGGTTATGAAGGGAGGCTACTTTTGAAAATGACTATTAGTTCTATAATGATTTATAAAAGTTGTTACACCATTTTTACAGTCTGCGAAAGTGAGTTCTTGTATGATATCGTAATTGTGCTCGTAATAGGAACTTGTGGGATGATTGATTAAGGACTATGGTCTCACATCCTCCACCTATTTTGAGGACTATTTTTGAATTTCTTTAGTACTTGTTTTATGTGTATATATGGTGGGGACTGTTTGGTTAGTTGGAACAGGTTTGGAATTGTCGACGTCAAAATGTAGTGAAGTGATGTAACGTTATGCCGTCTATTTATATGTTGTGTAGAATTGTTATGTGTTGTGCCTTGTGGGCTGTTATAAGATTTTTATGGTACTAAAACAGGCTGCACGTGATATGTATATGAGAATGTGTATTAGAAAATATGATTAGGGGCGGAAAAGTTGAAAGAATACGCTCGGGTTTATAATTATTCGCTTACTGCCCATATGTTTTTTTTTTTTTTGAGATTGGGCTTCCAAGATGTATCTATTGGGTGCTAATACTAGTTTTATCACCTACTATATTGTATATAAATATTTGTAGTAAGGGAAGGTTATCTTGAGGCAATAGCGAGGTCGTACAGCGAGGTATGTAAGGCTACTCGATTTCATAATATTTAGCATGAAATCTAAATTCTTCCTTGGCACATAAAGGCACTTACAAACTCCATCACAACTATTGACCATATCTCCACTCTTTCACATGTTCAGATGCTCTCATACATAGTCACCTTCAAATCTGCATACATACTTGGATACCAAGACACACGGGTTCTTGTTCCTAAATAAAGTTCATGAGTTGTTTCATCTCATATGCATTTCATTATTTGTGTAACATACTATTTTCATTATCATATTGTCTTGTATAATTATTTACATGTCACATGATACATCTATAGTCCTATAGCTCCAATATTGTGACCCCAAAAGAATCATCTCAAAGGAAATTGAAAGCTAAAGTATATTGCTTATTGATGGGTGGTAACCCGAGTGGTGGAAGAATCACCTAGCCAGGGTTGATCCTATCACGGGGGGTAGCCTAAGGGGTGAAAGGAAAAGCCTAGCCAGGGCCGATCCCGATATAGATTTACCACTGATAAGTTGGTCATTTGTCTTACATGTTGTGCACAGATTATACAGTAAAGGGAAAGTAATAAAAAAACATAAAGTACATGATTCCATAGTATGACTAAAGGTGGTCTCTTATCCTACACTAGTGCATAGTTTCATTTGAGTTGTTACTTCATATACAATATTCCTGCCTTACGTATTTAGTACATTATCTCATACTGACATACCTTATGGGGGACCTACATTTCATGCTGCAGGTACAGGTGCTAGTAGATCTCCCAGTAGGAGTACAGGATATCCAACTGTTGCTACCAAGCTCCAGGTTGCTTTGGAGCTTTGTGAGTCTAGAGCTTATATTTTTGTATTGTATAGTTAGTCGAGGCGGGGCCTATCCCGACCCTTATTAGATACTTTTCCTTATCTAGAGGTTTGTAGACTATGTAAATTAAAGTGTGGTCATGTCTCGTACTTTAGACAACGTGGCCCCAACGACCTAGCCATATGCATTTCCTTTTGGCTTGTTATTAGTGTTTACTTTCTTAAAGGCATGTTGAATGAAGAAATCCCTTATAATATATATAGAAAGCGCATGGATATAGATTCGTTCTCCTGAACCTTATTGGCAACGGGTGCCAGTCCGCCATAACGGGACTTGGGCATAACAGAAGTGGTATCAAAGTGGATCATCCTAGGGAGTCTACAAAGCTGTGTCTATGTAGAGTCTTTTTTATCGATATGTTTTGCACCACATTGATAAGCAGGAGGCTATGTGGCATTCAGGAGTTGTTACTTTCTTTTCATTCTTTAGATCGTGCCATAGAGATAAGTATAATAGGTGGATTGTGCCTAACCCCTAAATTATTTTCTACAGCAAGTATGCCAGAAAGCAGGAAAAATAAAGGTAAAAGGAAGGGAGTAGAAGTGGTGGTTGGTACGCCCAGTTAGGTGAGACGAGAAGCTAAGTCTCAAGATGAGTCTCTATCACAGATATCTCCAACTCCTCCAGCTCCTGATAAACCAGAAAGTAGTGAAATTCTCCCAGAACCACCTATCAATGCTACTGTGTAGGATCTGAGAAATGTAGTCCAACTATTGACTCGTATAGTTGTTGGCCAAGGTCAAAGACACGAAGGTCCAGTTATAGGTGTAGGTGGTGTGATTAGGGTAGCTAGCACGAGGATACGTGACTTCCTTAATTTGGATCCTCCACCTTCACTGGGTTAGATCCTAATGAAGATCCCCAAAACTTTATTAATCAGATTCAACACACTTTAGATATTATGCATGTGAGTGGTACAGAAACTGTCGAGTTAGCGACATATAGGTTGAAGGGTGTGGCTATATTATGGTATGAAGCTTGGAAGCAATCTAAGGGTATAGATGCACCTCCAACTACCTGGAAGAAGTTCAAAGAGGCATTTCTTGACCATTACTTACAATTCGAGATCCAAGAGACCCGTGCAGATCAGTTCTTGAACCTCCACCAAGGGAATATGAGTGTTAGGGAGTATAGCCTTCAATTTAATTCCCTGGCTAGGTATGCTCCTGATGTAGTAGCTACTATGGCAGATAGAGTTCATCGATATGTAGATAGATTGGATATGTATCTAGTCAGGGATTCTACCATTGCTTCCTTGAACAAAGACATGGATATAGCGAGAATGCAAGCTTTTGCACAGAAATTGGAGGATCAGAGGCAAAGGAGAAGGACACAAGAGTTAGAAAGGGCGCAGTCCAAGAGGTCCAGGTCTACAAGGCAGTTTACACCACCCAAGGTGTGTTTGGGACTCTGTTTTGTAATAGACCGCCTAGCACATCATCCTCCTACTCTGCAGTCAGTGCTCCACCACAACTCCAGGGGTCTATGAGAAATCAGTTTGGTCCAAGAAGTGAAGGGCAAGGCACTCGTACAGCAGGATATTTAGCAGGCCAACAAATAACCCCTACGCAACCTTGTAAAAAGTATGGAAGAAGTTATTTAGGTATATGTCATTTTGGGACAGATGCTTGTTATTAATGTGGTGTGTCGGGGCATATGATAAGAGATTGTCCGAGGAGACATATGGGTGATATAGCACAACCTACTGGATCAACTGTTCATCTTCAGTTCCTCCAATAAGTAAGGGTCAACAAGCACCTGCAGGTCATGGTAGAGGTATTAGAGGGGCAACTAGCTCTAGCAGAGTCTAGAATTGCACTTATGCTCTGGGGAGTCGACAAAATTTGGAAGCTTCACCCGATGTGGTCACAGGTACATTTTGCATCTTTTCACATAATGTATATGTATTAATTGACCTTGGTTCTACACTATCATAAATCACTCCATTAGCTACTGGGAAGCTTAAGAGAACACCCAAATTATTGAACAAACTATTTGAAGTGTCCACACCAATCGGTGAATCTATTATGGTTAGAAGGGTTTATTATGACTATGTAGTAACTGTTTGTGACCATGACACATTGGCTGACCTTATTGAGCTAGAAATGGTGTAATTTGATGTTATAATAGGTATGGATTGGTTATCTTCTTTCCATGACACCGTTGATTGCCGAACTAAGTGAGTGTACTTCCACTTTCTAAATGAGGCAATTCTTGAATGGGGAGGCAATGTTGGGGCACTAAAGGGAAAGTTTATCTCTTATTTTAAGGCTAGAAAGATGATATCTAAGGGGTATACATGTCATTTAGTTAGAGTAAGGGATATGGATACAAAATTGCCAACTCTTCAATCCGTTCCAATAGTGAATGAATTCGTTGATATGTTCCCTAAAGAACTTTCAGGCTTACCTCCAGAATGAGAGGTAGATTTTGGTGTTGACTTACTTCCAGTACCTCAACCTATTTCCATCCATCTAGATAGAATGGCCTCAGCAAAATTGCGTGAATTAAAACAGCAGTTAAAAGACTTATTGGAGAAGGATTTTATAAGACCTAGTGTGTCCCCTTTGGGTGCACCAGTTTATTTGTACAGAAAAAGGATGGAACCTTAAAGATGTGTATCGACTATCGACAATTGAATAGGGTGACAATTAATAATAAATACCCCCTCCCCAGGATTGATGATTTATTTTATCAGTTACAGGGTGCCAAATGCTTTTCAAAAATTGATTTGAGATCTGGTTATCACCAAGTGAGGGTGAAGGAGAAAGATATACCTAAGACTGCCTTTAGAACACACTATGGTCACTTTGAATTTCTTGTTATGTCATTTGGGCTAACTAATGCACCAGCAGCTTTTAAGGATCTGATGAATAGGGTATTCAAGCCAATATTGGATGTGTTCGTGATAGTATTTATAGATGACATTTTAGTATATTCAAGATCAGAAGAGGACTACACAAATCACTTATGACAAGTGTTACAAGTTTTTCATGATCGACAATTGTATGCCAAGTTTTCTAAATGTGAATTTTGGCTAAAATCAGTGGCATTCTTGGGTCATATTGTGTTTGATGAGGGAATAAGGGTTGATTCACAAAAGATAGAGACTGTGAAAGATTGGTCGAGGCCAACAACACCTAGGGAAGTTCAGAGCTTCCTAGGGTTGGCAGGTTATTACAGAAGGTTTGTTGAAGGTTTATCTTCTATTTTCTACATCTCTAATGGAATGATGCATGTGAAAGGAGCTTCCAGGAGCTGAAAAAAAAAAAGCTAACTTCTGCACCTGTGCTAGTACTTCCAGAAGGCACCGAGGGGTATGCAGTGTATTGCGCTGCTTCAGGAGTTGGCTTAGGGTGTGTTACTGACACAACATGGTAGGGTAATTGCTTATGCATCTAGACAGCTACGACCATATGAGAAAAACTACCCAACACATGATCTTGAGCTAGTAGCGGTTGTGTTTGCTCTGAAAATATGGCGCCACTATTTGTATGGGGTTCACATTGTATATATACTGATCATAAGAGCCTATAATATATCTTTAAGCAGAAAGACCTAAACTTAAGATAGTGGAGATGGCTAGAGCTAATAAATGATTATGATGTTGATATACTTTACCACCCAGGAAAGGAAAAATGTGGTAGCCGATGCTCTGAGTCATAAGGCAGTCATGAATATTGGTGATCAAGCCGTGGTAAGTCAAGGAGTAGCTAAGGATCTACGACAACTAGCTAGTTTGGGAGTTCGCCTTCTTAAGACTTCAAAGGAAGGGTTGTTGTGCATTATGCTACGGAGTATTCATTGGTAATGGAGGTGAAAGAAAAATAGTTCGAGAATCCTATCTTACAACGACTTAAAGACAAGGTAAGTCAAGGTATGATAGAGGGCTTTGACCTTACATAAAATGGAGTACTTTATTGCCAAAATAGATTACGTGTGCCTGATATTAATGGACTAAGGAAGAAGATAATGGAAGAAGCGCATCATTCCCGATATTACATCCATCCAGGATCAACTAAGATGTATCATGACCTGAAGGGAATGTTTTCGTAGGGAGGCACGAAAAAGGACCTTGTAGAATTTGTGGCTCAATGTTCAAATTGCCAACAGATCAAAGTGAAGCACCAAAAGCCAGGAGGTTATATGCAGTGTATAGAGTTTCCAACATGGAAGTGGGATATGATCAATATAGATTTTGTTACCGGGTTACCTCGCTCATTTCAGAAGTTTGATTCCATATGGGTAATCATTAATAGACTCACGAAGTCAGCATATTTCTTGCCGGTTAGGAGTAATTATACAACTAAAGAGTATGCCAAGTTATACCTCAAAGAGATATCATGCTACATGGGGTCCCGATCTCCATTATATCTGATCGGGGGCTCAATTCACTGCAAAGTTTTTGAAGTTCTTCCAAAGGAGTTTAGGGACACAAATGAATTTGAGTACAGCATTCCACCCTCAAATGGACGGTTAAGAAGAATGCACCATTCATACACTTGAAGATATGTTACGAGCTTGTGCATTAGACTTTAAAGGTAGTTAGGTGGACCATTTGCCACTTATTGAATTTGCCTATAATAATAACTACCACTCAGGTATCAAGATGGCACCTTATGAAGCTTTGTATGGAAGGAAATGTAGGTCGCCAATTGGATAGTTTGAAGTGGGTGAAACCACCTTGCTTGGGCCAGATCTAGTACAATAAGCCATGGAAAAAGTTAAGGTAATACAGCAGCGACTAGAAACAGCCCAAAATCTTCACAAATCATATACGGATGCTAGAAGGAGAGGACTGGAATTCTCAGTAGGAGATTAAGTATTTTTAAAGGTGTCTCCAATGAAAGGGGTTATGGGATTTGGTGAGAAAGGAAAATTGAGCCCACGTTACATAGGGCCATATCAGATTATTAAGAAATTCGGGCAGGTTGCATATGAACTAGAGCTACCCCAAGAGCTTTCAATGGTTCATCCAGTTTTTCATGTCTCAATGCTTCAAAAATGCATAGGTGACCCATCCCGTATCACTCATATTGAAGACGTGCAGGTTACAGAAGATCTCACATATGAAGAGGTAGCTATTGCTATTCTAGATTGTCAATTAAGAAGCTAAGAAATAAAGAAATAGCTTCAGTAAAAGTACTTTGCAGAAACCAACAAGCAGAAGAGATAACATGGGAGGCCGAGGACGCGATAAAATCAAAATACTTACTTATTCAAAGCTAAAGAGGAGGTCCAACATGCACAATTAGGACACTAATAGGTACATGTGATTGAATACTTAGTGTGTTGTCAAAAGTTTGTGTAAGTAAAGGTTTAACTTGGTTAAGCTATCCAATTGTGCTAACATTCGAGGATAAATATTCCTAAGAGGGGGAGGATGTAATACCCCACATCTTACAATACTAGTACTATGCAAATGAAACATGATATGGCTTTTCAAATTTGCATCAATTTTCCAAAGTGCTTGAATCTCAAATTAGAGGGCGATATATATGTTTAACGCTGAAGAGGGTCGAGTGTAAATAAGTTTTAACAAATTGAGGAGCTCACAACCTTAAATAAAGTGAGAGAAGTGAGGTGCTTGTAGGACATAGAAAGCTAGCAGGTGAGTCACCTACTTACATAGCTTAAATTTGCTAGCTAAACGGAGATGAGGCCCGACGTCGAATTTGTCCAAGTCCGATTATGAATAAAGTCCGTGTTAAGATTGTAAATTTAGCCAATGTTTTAGTATCATAAATGGACTATATTTTAAGTCCAAGAATAATAAATAAAGTACCCAATTACAAAAAAAAACACTTGGTGAATTGGGCCAAAACTAAGTAAGGATAAAAGGGAAAAGTGGGCAGCCAAGACCCAACCAATTTGAAACCAATAAGGCCCAAGTGAAAGGGGAAAGAAGCTGCATCACTAGCTTAGTAAAGTAAGTCTAAAAATGGATTAGTAGGTTGGCCAAAGTTCCCCTTTAAAAAGGGTTTAAAATAGCTCTCATAAGCCATTTTAACTTGAACAAAAAAAAATCACATTGTTTTGTAAATTCTCTCTCAATTCTTTCTTGACTTAACAAACAGCCACAAGAGACTTTCAGGGTTCTTGGAGAAGGCTTATACCTTGAGGGTAAAGGTAAGTAAGACTACTTATATGTTTAGTATGATTTTCTTATGTAAAATAAGAGGCTAAGCTGACTATACCTTTGCTGAAATTATTGGACAGCATGTGTTCCAAAAGTTATTGTACATTTTTCTTGTTTATTTGGAAGCTTTTCTCTTTTTGGTTGGATTGATTATGAAGTAAGGATACTATTATTAATGAGTATTGGTTCTATAATGATGTATAAAGGCTGCTGCACCATTTTTACAGTACGTGAAAGTGAGTTCTTATATGATATCGTAATTGTGCTCGTAATAGGAACTTGTGGGCTGATTGATTGAGGACTATGGTCTCACATCCTCCACCTATTTTGAGTAATATTTTTGAACTATTTTAGGACTAATTTTATATGTATATATGGTGGGAACTATTTGGTTAAAGTTGGAACAGTTTTGGAATTATCGACATCAAAATCTAGCGAAGTGATGTAACGTTATCCCGTCTATTTGTATGTTGTGTAGAATTGTTATGTGTTGTGCCTTGTGGGCTTTTGTAAGGCTGTTATGGTACTAAAACAGGCTGCATTTGATATTTATATGAGAATGTGTTTTAGAAAATATGATTAAGGGCGGAAAGGTTGAAAGAATACGCTCGAGTTTATAATTATCCGCTTACTGTCCGTATGTTGTTTTTTTATGAGATTGGGCTGCCAAGATGTATCTATTGGCTGCTAATGCTAGTTTTATAACCTACTGTGTTGTAGATAAATATTTGGAGGAAGGAAAGATTATCTCAAGGTAATAGCGAGGTCGTACAACAAGGTATATAAGGCTACTCGATTTCGTATTACTTGGCATGAAATCTAGATTCTTCCTTGACATATAAAGGCACTTATCAAATCCGACACAACTATTGATCGTGTCTCCACTCTTTCACATGTTCATATGCTCCCATACATAATCACCTTCAAATCTGCATACATACTTGGATACCAAGACACATGGGTTCTTGTTCCTAAATAAAGTTCACTAGTTGTTTCGTCTCATACGCATTTCATTATTTGTGTAACGTACTATTTTGATTGTCATATTGTCCTGTATGATTATTTACATGTCACATGTTACATCTATAATCCTATAGCTCCAATATTGTGACCACCAAAAGAATCATCTCTAAGGTAATTGAAAGGT
>JAABOM020118011.1:0-23019 GCA_011800125.2 Solanum clarkiae | reverse complement strand
TAGATAATTCATAATTCTTGAAAAGTGTATATGCATGTAGTAATTATCTCTGTTCATTTTGCATGTTTTCCAACATTAGAACCCGCCTAGTGTTACTAACTAGACCAAGAAAATAATGAATAGGAAAAGAGATTAATTAATAGGATTCAATTGATGTGTTTTTGTCTAATCAACTAAACTGGGCCAAGGAAAGGTTATACTAGGACTAATAGGTATGGTTAGTACTGCACACTATAGAGATGGGCCAAGCCACATAGTAAAATTCACCTCTCACCTTTGACCAAAGGGCTTGGTGAATTTAAATTAATATCCTACATGCTATACATTAGACAAGAATTAGGTTACCCGGTGATACTGAGTTGGGGAATCATAGGGAACACACAAATACTGTAGTTGCTCTCTATTATTGATTTTTTCTCGTGATAGTTAGTTTAGTATTTTCT
This sequence comes from Solanum clarkiae, assembly GCA_011800125.2. Lineage (NCBI taxonomy): Eukaryota > Viridiplantae > Streptophyta > Magnoliopsida > Solanales > Solanaceae > Solanum > Solanum clarkiae. The sequence continues at coordinate 22,576 of JAABOM020118011.1, read as the reverse complement.
CATTGATCATTACAAACCCCCTTTTGGGGAATTGAGTTGGTTAATTACTTGATTGCATAATGGTGAGTTCTCGTGAGTCTACGTATTCCTTGTGGGATCGATCCTAACCTTGGTCACGTTCTATATCTTGACAGCGACCTCTTTATCCTCTAAAAAAGAGGTGTAACTTAGGCGACATCATATGGTAAGAAAGTGAAATTGAGTCCTAGATATGTGGGACCCTATAAGGTGGTGAGAGAAGTGGGAAAAGTAGCATATGAGATAGATCTACCCAACGAGTTGCACTTGATTCATCCAGTTTTCCATATGTTGATCTTGAGAAAATTCATGGTGACCCAAGTTCCATAGTTCCTTTACATGATGTGAACATTGAAGAGGATCTGAGTTAGGAAGAGCTATCGGTTGAAATCCTAGATTTACAAGTGAAGAAGTTAAGGAATAAGGAAGTTGCATCCATTAAGGTACCTTGGAGAAACCACCAAGTCGATGGTACTACATGGGAAGTAGAAGCAGATATGATGAAGCACTATCCATGTCTGTTTCACTCTAGTCAAGCATAAGGTATTAAGAAATTCTTCCAAAACCTCAAATTCCGTGCATTTTAGTTTCTCATGATGTATGCATTTATTATGATATTTATGAGCTATTTTGAGACATGTTTTGAAGTACGGAATTTGAAATATTTTTAGAATTGATGCTTGACTTGAATTTTTGCATGTATACTGGGTTATTTGCTGCTAGTTTACTCTTTAGAGCATGTCTTTAAGTACATTCGTCGACGAGTGTTCCCAAGGGGGACTTATTGTAATGACCCCCAGTTTAAGAGCCCTAAGTACAGAAAAGTTTCCTAGAAAAGTGACTTATAGTTTATAGGGATCACTTACGATGCATAAAATGACATACGACCCATAGGTTTGGATCTTAAACATACAACTTCAGGAAGGGAAAAAGTTTTCAAGTGTGAGGTAACCCTCGACCAGCTGATGACCTGTAGATAGTTCCATGAGTGGGACCCCAGATATGAAGGAAATTCAAAAATGTGTTACGACCTGTATAGACCCTTCGTGGATAGGGCTAAGGAAGTAAGGAAAAATGGGTAAGTGTTGAAGGACTCTCCGAGTCTAATCACGCCCCGTAAAAAGCTTAACGGCCCATACTGTTGATCGTGGTATTCAATTCAGTAAAAGTCAGTTTTTAGGATTTTCAAGTGTGTCATCAGACGAGGGGAGTTACAGCCCGTAAGTCAACTATGACCTATAATCGAGGTTCTGTAAGTCACTTTTGAAAGTTTTTAATAAGGGGTAATTTGGTCATTTCCTACAATTATATTCCTATACTATATTATTTTAGGAATGGAAAGGGGATTTATATTAATCTTCAATCCCGAGAAACACCCCTCATTCTCTCATTCATTTAATTCCAAAATTTCCTAAGGAAAGAACTCTCAAGAATAAGGCTAGGGTTTCCAATCTTTCTTCCCCAAAGGCTTCAATTTCGTTTCTCCTTAATTCTCCAAGTATATGAGTTAATTTATGGGAACCCCTTCATCCATAAAGCTCCCTATTACGCATTTCATCTTTTAGGTTCCATAATTTATAATGTATACTTATGATGATTTCATGATCCTTATATTTATATGATACTCATGAAGTTCAATGACTATTTTACTAAGTAAATGTATGCATGTTTGAAATATAGTGATGATTCTGTGATGAGTTTCTATATGATTAATATTAGGTGATTTTGATGTTACTTTTCAAAGAAATTTCCTAAGGCTTATGTGATTTATGATTGTTCCATGCATTAAGTAAGTCCGCCTTAATTTTTCAATAAAAGTTTCCTATGAATTAAACGACGATGATTAGGGCATTATGAAGATCTTCAAAGTTAAGTTTACCAAAGATATATGTATGATGATTAATTATCCTAAAAGATGTTTAAGAAAGGTTCTTGAGTTGATCTACTCCAATAATTGCTACTTATAATTCTAAGAGTATGTTTCAAAGATTTTCCTGGGATGACTTAGCACCAAGAGGACGAGAGATTGGGACTCATCCCATTAGTTGAGGCATGATCCTTTGAAGTTAAATCTCTATATCCCTAACTATGTTCCACCATAGGAGCCTTATAGGCTAGGCTAGTGGATCTACGTAGGCCTAAAAGTTATGAAAGATGCAATTGCAAAGTTACTAAATTTTGGACATCTACCTCGACAAATAGATACCCCTTTTCCCAATAGAAGGAGTGCATTGGCCTTTTCCCAATGAAAGGAATTCATTGGCTTCCATTTAGTAGCACACATGGTCTTACTATTGGTTATGGTCCATTCCCACAAGTTCTATGATCCTACGATATGTTTTCACTTTTTGTGTTTCCTTATGCATTGTCTCATATTGAGTTGAGCCTTATTCTTTATACATGTTTAAGCTTATCTCATGACTCTTTATCTTATGTATATCCATATGTTATGTTTAATTATGATGGCGTTCCAATTTCATCCATGCATTGCATCTCAGATGCTTAGTACATTTAAACATACTAACAGATATTTGTCTACATGATTTAACCATGTAGGGACAGGTACTCCTCCACCGGCTTGAGGCTAATAGTTATCGTTTGAGACTAGGTTATTATTGTGGAAAGCCCTTAGTCCGATGCTCCACCTCTTTTCCACTTTTTCTATATTTTTATTTTAGACAGTGTATTTATAGCCCTTCTTGGGCTTTTACTTTCTATATTGACTATTATGGATTTTCTTTCCTTTTCATGGAAACCGACTATACTAGTTCTGTTCATTATGCATTAGTGGTATGCTTTTGGAAAAAAATATGTTGTCTATTTTCACTGCTTTTTAATGTTGCTTCATCGTATAAAATGGCCTTAAGTCCCTTTTCTCTTATGTTTTCTACAAAAAGTTCTAATTAATGCTAATGAATGCTTAAGATGCTTAGATGGCTTGGGTGAGTTGCCTTCGGGTATCTCATTCTCTGTCTGACGACTAGGACCTAGGTTGGGTCGTTACAATTTAGCTTTCATAGCTTCCTCAGTAAATTGATTCCTCTACAAGACTTTGATCAAGGCTATCTCTTTAGTCCTCAGTTTGTGAATCTGACGATCAAAGATTTGGACCGAGGTCCCTTCGTTGGATAGGTTATCCTCACTTTAATACTATCAATGCAAACTACCAATTAAGAATCTCCTAAGAACTTTTTCAACATCGAGACTTGAAAAGCTGGGTGAATTGGGTCTAGCTTAGAAGGTAACTCTAACTCATAAGCAACCTTCCCAACCCTCTTCAAAATCTGGTAGGGACCAATACAATAAGGAATTAGCTTTCCCTTTTTCCCAAATCTCATGACACCCTTCATGGGTGACATTTCAAGTACACCCGATCACTTAACTCAAACTCTAAGTCTCTTCTTCTCATGTTAGTGTAAGATCCCTGACGACTTACTGTAGTCTTCAATCTCTCTCTAGTAACCTTGAACTTTTCCATAGATTAATGAACTAAATCTGGACCAATCAACTCAGCTTCACTAACTTCTAACCACCTAATTGGTGATCTACATCTCCTCTCATACAGAGCCTCATAGGGAGCCATCTGGATACTTGCATAGTAACTGTTGTTATACGCAAACTCATTCGATGGTAAGTGGTCATCCCAAATTCCTTTGAAGTCTTGTACACAAGTTCTCAACATGTCCTCTAATGTCTGAATTGTATCTTCTACTTGATTATCTATTTGGGCATGGAAGGCAGTACTAAGATTCACCTTAGAACCTAGTCTATTTAATCACCCAAGTTACACATCCTTTTTAGAAGATAAAGCAGTCGTTGTCAAAATATAATACCTAACTAGGTTAGGGTCTAAGCCACATGGAATACGTAGACTCATGAGAATTCACAAATAAGCAATCCAAGTAATTAACCAACTCAATTCCCCAAAAGGGGGGTGGGTGTTGCAATAATTGATAAGAATGTAAACTAAAGTAACTACAATGGGAGAAAATCAATAAAAGATAGCAAATAGGGTATTGTGCTCCCCATGATTCACCAACTTAGTATCATCAGATAATCCAATTCTTGTCTAGAATATAGCATGTAGGACGGTAATTTAAGTTCTCCAAGCCCTTGGGTCAAAGGTGAGAGGCGCATTTTACTATGTGACTTGGCCCATCTCCATAGTGTGCAATACTAACCATTACCTAAAAGTCCCAGTCAACCTCCCCTTGGCCCAGTTCGATTGATTAGACGAGAACACTTCATCAAATCTTGTTAATCAATATCTTTTCCTATTCATTACTACCTCAGTCAAGTAAGTAACACTAGGCAAGTTCTAATGTTGGCCACCACTAGAAAGCATGCAAAACAAAGAAAATTGATTAATACATGGATATATCCATTCAAAGAATTGTAAATTATCCAGGTTTACTTTGTTAGATCTTCATGGTTCCCACAACCCTAGTTATGGATTTAGCTACTTATGTCGTGGGTAGATGAAAAAATTATAAAATGAGAAGACATAATTAATCAATTAACCAATTGAATTGAAATCAAGCAAATCCAAGAAGAATGAGAATCACAAGATTCAAGATCAATGTTACTCACAACTGTTTTCTTACTATCTTCTCTCTCAAGTATTTGATTCTTCAAAGTACAAATGCTAAAAGTACTGAATAATGACATCCTCCATTGCACAATAACTTAAAATTACTATTTATAGTAATTATAATTATGTCCTGAAAAATAAAAAAAATTGGTCGGCGGACTCCACAGAAGGTCTGTACGACTCATAATGTCATTTATGAATCATAATCAGGGTCTCGTAATTAGCTTTGAGGATCTTGGAATGATCTTCTACCACTTCACTTTATGAGTCATAGACTAATTCACGACTTGTATTACTCTCTCCTATACTTCAACTATATCACATTGTCCTTCACCGAAAATCTTCATGAAACCCATCTATATGACTAGTAGAATGCTCTACGACTTGTAGAGGGTCTCGTAAATCACCAAAAATCAGAAAACTTCTGCAATTTTGTCCCAAGTTATAGACAACCTATATTCCTGCATAACTAAACACAAAAACACATAAAGATTATAAATGTCACATTGAGAACACACAAAATCCTAAATTTTAAGCATCAAAAGTGCATTATTTTGACAACACATCACCCTTCTGAAAAGATCTCCAATATTGGGTCGTGAATTGAGTTCCTCTATCCGAGATGATAGACAAGGGAACTCCATGCAACCTCATAATCTCCTGGACATACAACTTGGCATGCTCTTCTATAGTGTCAGACGTCTTAACTGCGAGGTTGTGAGCTAATTTAGTCATTCTATCCACAAAAACCCATATCAAATCATATTGCTTTCGGGAACTAGGCAAACCAGTAATGAAGTGTATATTGATCATCTCCCACATCCATTCAGAAATCTCAAAGTTTTGAGCTAATCCACATGGTCTTTGATGCTCAACTTTAACTTCTTGACAATTCATACATTTGGAAACAAACTCAGCAATAACTTTCTTCATTTCACACCACCAATAGACTTTCCTCAAGTCATCTTTCATTTTGGTAAAGCCGGGATGAAGGGAATATCTAGAGATATGGGCTTCGACTACGATTTTATCACAAATGCCATCAATGTTTGGAACACAAAATCTACTCGGGTATCTCAACACACCATCTTCCCTTTGGAGAAAACCATCACATTTTGTTTATGGACAACTTCCTTAAACTGAAGTAGGATAGGATCTTGGTCTTGCTTTTTTTTTTTCACCTTCGCCACTAAAGATGAAGCAGACCCATTTTGGATATTGACTCCTCCTTCATCATTCTCTTCGAGTTGAACTCTCAGTCGGGCCAATCTATGCACTTCCTTATCCAATTCCTTCTTTCCCTACTCAACATGGGCAGTACTACCCATTTACAACCTGATAAGAGTATCCATAACAATGTTAGCTTTACTTGGGTGGTAGAGAATACTTATGTCATAGTCCTTGAGCAACTCCAACCATCTTCTCTGTCGTAGGTTGAGACCTTTCTAACTGAAGATGTATTATAGGCTCTTGTGGTCAATAAACACATCCACATGGTTAGTTTCTCTCATGAACCTTATGTTGTCTAGAAGCATAAGCTATCATTTTTCCCTCTGCATCAACATACAACCTAATCCAACTCTAGATGCATCACAATATATCACAAAATCCTTTGGCCCATCAGGCAAGGTCAAAACTGGTGTAGTAGTCAATCTTGTTTTTAGCTCCTGGAATCTCTTGTCACATTCACTGAACCATTGAAACTTGACCTTCTTCTGAGTCAATCTAGTCAATAATGAGGAGACGGATGAAAATCCTTCAACGAATCTTTAGTAGTAGCCTGCCTACCCTAAGAAACTTCTTATGTCAGTCGGAGAGATTGGTTTGGGCCAGTTCTTAACCCCCTTAATCTTTGGGTATCTACTCGAATACCATCACCCGAGAGAATATCGATTAGAAAAGCCACAGACTTTAGCCAAAATTCATACTTCAAAAACTTTTTACACAACTCATGTTCTTTAAGAGTCTGGAGAACAATTTTGAGGTGATTGACATGTTCCTCTTCATCTCTTGAATACACCAAAATGTCGTTGATAAGTACAATCACAAACTTATTACTGAACACTTTTTTCATTAAATCCATGAAGGTTGCAGGCGCATTAGTAAACCTAAAGGACATGACCAAGAACTCAAAATCGCCATATCAAGTCCTAAAGCCTGTTTTTAGGATATCACATTCCCTTACCTCCAACTAATGGTAACCACATCAGAGGCCTATGTAACGACCCCCACTATAGAAGTCCTGAGTATAGAAAAGTCGGCCTAAAAGTGACCTAGAGTCTAGTTTATGGGACCACTTACAACCTGTAAGATGACATACGACCCGTAGGTTCAGCTCTTAAACACAAAACATCAGGAAAGGAAAAGGTTTCCAAGTGTGAGGTAACCCACAGACCTGGTGATGACTCATAGAGTATCCTACGACTTGAAGATGGCTTCGTGACTGGGACCCATACATGAAAGAAATTTGGAGTTTCCAGGAAGGTAGTATATAAGTTATCAGAAAGCCCATGGTATATATTATGACCCGTATAGACCCTTCATAGATAGGACCAAGGAAGTGTGAAAAATGGTTAAGTGTGAAAGCACTCTACGAGTCCAACCACGACCTATTAGAAGTTTCATAGCCCATACTGTTGATCATGGATTTCAATTAGGCAAAAGACATTTTTTAGGATTTTCATATGTGTCAATAGATGAGGGGACTTATGGTCGGAAGTCAACCTACGACCCGTAATCATGGTTTCGTAAGTCACTTCTGACAGTTTTTAATAAGGAATAATTTGTTCATTTCCTGCAATTCTATTGTTATATTATGTCATTTTGGGAATGGAAAGGAGACCTATATTAATCTTCAAGCCCTAGAAACAACCCTCATTCTCTCATTTCCTTTAATTTCAAATTTTTCTAAGGCAAGAGCTCTCAAGAACAAGGCTAGGGTTTCTAAGTTTTCTTCCCCGAAGGCTTCAATTCCATTTCTCCTTAGTTCCCCAGGATGTGAGTTGATTTATGAGTACCCTTTTCACCCATAAAGTTTCCTATTATGCATTTTAACTTTTCTTTAAGTTTCTCAATTTAACATGCATGCTTATTATTATTTCATGATCCTTATGTTATCATCTGATACTCATGAAGTTCAATGCCTATTTTGCTAGGTAAATATATGCATGTTTGAAATATGATGATGATCCCATGATGAGTTACGACATGATTAAAGTTGGACGATTTCAATGTTCCTATTTAAAGAAATTTCCTTAGGCATTTAATTGTTCCATCCAATAACTAAGCCCACCTGATTTTTAATGAAATTTTCTTGTGAATTATGACTATGATTAGGGCTTTTATGAAGAGCTTCAAAGTTAAAATACCAAAGGCATATGTATGATATTTATTTCCCTAAAAAGATGTTTAAGAAAGTTTCTTAAGTTTGAGCTACTCTATAATTGCTACTTCCGACTCTAAGAGTAGTTTTAAAATATGTTAATGTCCCGAAGTTCATCTACTTGAAGCAAGGGAGCATGAGCGAGAGGGAGTATGCCCTCAAGTTTACCAAATTTTCAAAGTATGCTCCATCCGTGGTCGCGAACCTAGAGATCTATGAGCAAGTGTCACGACCGAAGCCTAGGGCCTATATGTGACTAAGCGAATAGAGAGCCGAAGGGACCCCAAACAAGCCTCTTAGAATATCAATCACACATCCTTAGTCGCGAAGCAAATTAAACAACAACAAGAGATATAATAAAAAGGGAAGCAGGACTAAGGGAAATCTTGATATTCATAAAAACATAAAAGAGTCAAGCGCATAACATAAGTACATTATAACATCCAACAATACCTTTAACATGGAATGGAGCGGGGGCCAAGAAACTTTTCTGGCTCACCCTCATAATAACAAGTGTTCAAAATAAATAAGTCTCAAAATGACAAGAGTAATATAGATAGTGTCCTCGAACTTGAGGACTCACCAATGCTTATCTCCGAAATACCGAACTAGCCACGTGGAGGGTGATCGAAAAGAGCTCCGATCCTGACATGGTAATATCATGTAGGTATAGAGTATGCATTAGTATATTTGAATGCACTAACTATACGGGATGCAATGCAACATAGACATAAGCCAATATGTTTAAAATGCATAATCAAAAGTAATGGATATATATAATCTAAACATGACATGCATGATCAATGCTTGTAATAAAACATACTTGTAAAATATTCAACTTGCGTAGTACTTAATACATTTGTGGGAAGAGACCTTAACTGACGTAGACCAAGCGAGCTACTACTAGGAATCCATGGCATGTCACCCCCTTAGTAAGGTGATCGAGGTATGTCACCTTCTCGACAAGGTGATCGAGGAATGTCACCCCCCGGAAAGGTGTGGTCTACTTGCCATGGTAGTCACACAATGAATAATCCTAGGCATGTCACCCTCTCATGAAGGTGATCGAGGAATGTCACCCCCTCTATAAGGTGTGGTATAACTAGATGGATCCACTAGAAAGCCTAAGAGAGAATGTATAATCCTATGGTGGCACATAGTTTAGAGACCAAGACTTTATATAAGGACCCCTTGAGTTGATCCCCCATCTTAAGTCTCAATCGGTGCTAAGTCAAATCCCACGGAATACTTGAATAATCATACTTTAATAATAACATAAATAACTTGCGAGAGACATGATAACATGACTTAAGTAGTTCATATACATGCTTGACCTCTAATAATGAGCCTAAATTGAACATGAAAGTGGATAATAATCATACATGATCCCTTGCTTTAAGATGAATGGCTCACAAGAGGTTAAAATCTTAAAATAGGGCTTAACTTGATACTTGCAACATCATAGATACTTTTCATGAATTCAATACATACTTGAAAGCCCTTAATCATCATGAAGTCACTTTACTTGTAAATCATATAATAGATCATCAATAACTTGAGAATTCTTGTCATGTTATTTTATCAAACATATGATGGGTTTATGATACTTGTTCAAAAGCATGCAATTCAAAAGTGCAATAACATAAGTAAACTTAATGCAAATGAACCCACCAGTATGTAGTAAAACTCTTATGTAAGGTACCTTGAAATCCATCACAAAAGCTCATAATAGTTCTTAGTTTCATAGCTCAAAACATGTGTAGTCTCAATGGATAAAACCAATTCATGATATAAGCTTGAAATAGATAGTCATGCATAATCAATCAATATTTCATAAAACCATAACATAATTTATGATCATAATCCATGATAAGAGATACTCATAGGTAATACAACTTGAATACATGCAATTTTCATAAAAAGGAAAGGTTGGGCTCTATGGGTGAAAGGGACCCAATGGATGAAACCAACATACCTTAAACCATGAATTCTTTGATGAGAGCTTGAAGTAGTCTTAGATCTTGAAATGAATCCTTGAGATCTAAGTTTGAGCTTGAGATCCTTAGATTTGAATGAGAGAATTGATAGAGTCTTAGACGGGTTTGAGAGAGGGTTTTATGAGTTATAGAGTTGAAAAATGGCTAAGTATGGGTGATTTCACGTTTTAGTGGGCATAGGGCTATGACTCCACTTCCCTTGGGCGAATAAGAAAAATTAACGAAAACTTTGTACTGGTCCGCATCTAGTCCGCGACGTGAAACAAATGGTAAGGAGAAATTATACTGCTCTGTGCCCTTGGCGCGTTGTGGCTAGGGCGCGGATGCTCTCTGGAAATAAAAAATTAGCAAAAATTATTTTTCACTACGGATCCTCTAAATCTGGTTAACCCAGATCCCACTCAATTTTGCCCCCTGATTGAGAATACAAAGCCGAATTTTTAATATCACGCATGGATTTTGAGATATATAAAAATTATAATTATGGGAATTTCAAAGCATATTTTAGGGCATTTCAGCAAGTTTATTTTAGGTGTCTCCGAGTTGGTCTCCAAAGGAGTGCAAGACAGTTATGTTGGTCAAGGAAATGGCCATTTCCTGCTTGATGATGTATGCAAAGCAGATTGAGGAAAAGAAGCTTTGTGAAAGGGCAAGGGAGTCTAAGAAGCCTCGTGTGGATGGTGGGAACTACTCTCACCAATGTGGTAGTGGCCATAAATTCTAAAAGTGTCCAAAGGCAAAATGGATAACGATCCACCAACACTTATCCTTTCTGAAAGGACAAAGGGGTGGCTTGCAAGCTCCAAAGTCCTAATTACCCTAAGTGTAGGAGGGCTCACAAAGAAGAGTGCTTAGCCTAGTCTAGTGCTTACTTCACATGTAGAAAGCCCATCCACCATGCTAAAGATTGAAGGAGTCGAGGTGCAAGACCTCAAGGACATAGGGGTCCCGCTCAAGATGCCCAAAGGACCAATCAGTTCTATGCTATTCATGGTTGTCAAGAGGTCGAAGAAGCTCCAGATGTGGTTACCAGTATGTTAATGTTTTTTATTATGATGTATATGCACTTTTAGATTCGGGAGAAAATTTTTCTTTTGTAACCCCATTCTTTGCATATAAGTTTCATGCATGTCCTGCAGTCCTCCATGATCCCTATGAGGTGAGTCTATCATAGCCTAAAGAGTATACGAATTGTCTTATTTCTAGTCTACATAAAGTGACCATGTGACTTAGTCGAGCTTTCCATGGTAGACTTCGATGTGATTATGGGGATGGATTGGTTGCATGCTTTTTATGCCTCCATGGACTGTAAAACCTATAGGGTTAAATTCCAATTCCCTAATGAGCCAGTTTGGAGAATAGCAACTTTTTATGTAGGGGTTGATTCATTTCTCTTGTGATGGCCTGCAAGATGATTTCCAAGGGGTGTATCTCCCACTTGGTGAGGGTCAAAGATGTCTCTTTCAAAGTTCCTGCTCTTGAGTCAGTCCCGATTGTAAGTGAGTTCTCAGATGTCTTCCCTAATGAGTCACCAGGTGTCCCTCCCGAAAAGGAGATAGACTTTGGTATAGACCTCCTTCCCAACACCCAGCCAATCTCAATCCCTCTGTATAGGATGGCTCCCACTGAATTGAAGGAGTTGAAAGAGAAACTAAAAGATTTGTTGGAGAAGGGTTTCATTAGACATAGTTTGTAACACCCCACATCTTAAGTGTACTAGTCTTATGCATGTGGGACAAGATATGGCTTGGTCAAATAAGTACCAATTTTTAAAAGTTCTTAAATTTAAGACTAGAGTGCTATATGTACGTCTAACGCCTAAAATAGTTGAGCGTATATATGTTTTAAGTTAAATTAAGGAGATCGTAGTCGTACACAAAGTAAAAGAAGTGAGGTGCTTGTGGAACTTTAAGAAGCTAGCAGTTGAGTCACCTACGTGCTAAGCTTAAATGGTCTACGTAGCTGGGGAAGATTAATTCATACATGAGTAAACTCACTTGAGGCCTAAAATTAAGTGAAAAAGAAAAGGAAATGAAGACAATACCCAACAACCAAAGTTGTCCAAGCCCAATAATGAATAAAGGCCAAGCTAAGGGTATAATTGTATCCCTTGATTTAGTATTGTAAAGGGGCAAGATTGGCAGTCCAAGATGATTAGATAGAGTGCCAAAGGGAGTTCACAACCTACTTGACAATTTGGGCTCAAAACAAGTGAAAAGAGAAGAGAAAAATTAGCAGCAAAGCCTACCAAATCAAAGCCCAATAGGCCCCAAGTGAAAGGGAATAGTAGGTGCATCACCACCTTGCTAAAATATTTCTTAAATTAAAGGATAAAGTCGGCCAAGAATGGGCCTTTAAAAGGTACAAAAACTAGCCACTTCAAGTAATTTTAACATAGACAAAAATTAGATTTTCCTAAGTTCTCTCCTTGCTCTCTCTTGACTTTGCAATGCAACAAAAGCACACCTTTAGGGTTCTTGAAGAGGACCTAATCCTTGAAGGCTAAGGTAAGTAGAAATATCAATGGTTGTAGTAAAAGTTTTTTCATGAAAAACGTGAGGAGTATGTTTGTTATGCTTGTGTGAAATATTGGACAACATGTTTCCAAAAAAATTGCAACTCACTTTTCTTGTTTATTGAGGGACTTTCCTCTTCTTAGTTGGCTTTATTATTGATGAAGGCTAAATTTATTAGGAGTTTTAGGTAAAAAAAAATAATAAGCCAAGGTTGCTGCACAATTTTTTTGTTTTCCTTAGAAGCGAGTTCTTGTATGGCATCTTGAATGCACTTTCGTAGGAATTCCTAGGCTGATGAGTGAGGACTGTTGTCTCATGTCCCCCATCTAATTTGGGACTATTTTTTGACTGCTTTGGTGTGTAAATATGTTGAGAATAGTTTGGTTGAAGTTGGGACAGGTTTGAATTGTTGACGTCGAAATATAGGGAAAAAGAGTAATGTTATGCTACCTAATTATGTGTTCTGTGGAGTTGATATACGTTGTACTTGACAAACTGTTCTAAGCTTATTATTAGACTAAAACAAGTTGGATATGACATGTGTATGAGAATGTGCATTCAGAAATATGGTTAGAGGTGGCAAGGTTGAAAGAATACTCTTGATTTGATAATTACAAGCTCGCTACTTGAGCAGTATTTTTATGAGATTGGACTACGAAGATCTTCTTATTAGCTACTAATACTAGTTTCGTCACTTACTCTTTTGTAGATAAGTATTTGGGGAAAAAGGAGGTTACTTCGAGGTAATAACTAGGTGGTACAACAAGGTATGTAAGGCTATTTGATTTCCTATTATTTGTCATGAAAGCTAAATTCTTCCTTGGCACATAGGGGCACTTGTAAACTTTAACACAGTCAATAACCGTCCTCCACTCTTTAACATGTTCATAGGTTCCAAAATAAAGTCCTTGTTAAGTCTGCATATATACTTTGGATACCAAGATGCATGAGTTATTTTTTTTAGATAAATCAAGTCCATATGTTATTTTTTTCTTTTACGTATTTCATTAATTAAGTAACCTACTCTCTTTATTGTGGTACTGTCGTACATGATTATATACATGTCACTTGTTATATCTATAGTCTTGCAATTCAAAATATTATGACAACCAAAAGAATCATCTAAAAAGTAAATGAAAGATATATATATATATATATATTGAAGTTGCTTATTGATGAGTGGTATCCTAAGGGTGGAAGAATCTCCTAGCATGGATCGATCCCGTATTACAGGGGGTATCCCAGGGGTGAAAGGAAGGCCTAGCATGGGTCCATCCCGATATTGATTTACCACTGATCAGCTGGTCATTTGTATTATATGTTGTGCACACATTCTAAAGTAAAGAAAGTTAAAGTAATGAAAAATACATAAAGTACATGATTCCACAATATAACTAAAGGTGGTCTCTTATCCTTACACCGGCACATGATTTCATTTGAGTTCTTATTTAACATATAAAACTTCTTGCCTTACATATTTTAGTACATTATCTCATACTGACGTCTCTCACGGGGACCTGCATTTCATGCTATAGGTACAGGAGCTAGTAGATCTCCCTAGTAGAAGTACAGGATATCCAGCTGTTGTTATTGACCTCCAAGTTTATTTGGGGCTTTGCGTGTCTAAAGCTTATATTTTTGCATATTATAATAGTTAGTCATAAGGCAGGGCCTGTCCCGACCCTTATTATAGAGTATTCCTTAACTAGAGGCTTTGTAGACAATGTAAGGTAACATGTAGTCATGTCTCGTATTTTAGACCTTGTGGCTCTGACAGCGTAGCCATGTGTATTATTTTATTTTGGCTTGCTATTACTATCCACCATCTTGAAAGAACTTTTATTATCGATATACATTGTAATGTTCATAGATAACACATGATTATAATTGGTTCTCTCGAGCTTTATTGGTAACGGTTCCAATCCGCCTTGACGGAACTTTAGGTGTGACATAGTCGGTCTACTGGAGAGCCCCAGTTTTATTTGTAAGGAAGGATGGACTTCTCCATACGTGCCTTGACTATCGACAATTTAATAAGGTCACCATCAAGAATAAGCATCCTCTCTCGAGGACAGATGGTTTATTTGATCAACCACAAGGGACCGCTCATTTCTCTAAAATTAATTTGAGATCGAAATATCACCAATTGAGGGTGAGAAAAAGTCACATCCCTAATATGTTTTTCCAGATGAGGTTTGGTTACTTTGAGTTTGTGGTGATTTCATTTGTCCTTACTAATACACTGATGATATTTATGGACCTCATGAACAGGGTGATCAAGCCTTACCTTGGGATGTTTGTTGTGGTGTTTATTGATGATATTCTTATCTATTCTTAAGGTGAGCAAGAGCACCTGGAGTACTTGAGGGTAGTACTACAAACCTGGAGGGAACAAAAGCTCTATGCAAAATTTGACAGCTGCGAGTGTTGGCTGGATAAGGTTGCCTTTCTTGGGCATGTGGTATCTAGAGAGGGCATCAAAGTTGATCCTCAAAACATAAAAGCGGTAAGAAATTGGCCAAGGCAATTGATTATTACTGATATAAGGAGTTTTTTAGGTCTAGCCGATCACTTTAGACGGTTTGTGCAGACTTCTCCACAATTTCGTCTCCACTCACCAAACTAGCTTAGAAGAAGGTTAAGTTTGTGTGGACAGATAAATGTGAGAGGAGTTTCCAGACATTGAAGGATCGGTTAACTTCAACCCCCAAATTGGCATTGCCAGAAGGGAATGATGGGTTCACCGTGTATTGTGAAACATCAAGAATTAGGTTGGGTTATGTGTTAATCCAAAATGGTAAAATGACCGCTTGTGCTTTAAGGCAGTTGAAAATACGAGAAGAATTACCTGACTCATGACCTCGAGCTTGGAGCGCTGGTGTTTGCCTTAAAGATTTGGCAACATTACTTATATGGAGTTCATGTGGATGTTTTCACCGACCACAAACGTCTCCAACACGTGTTCACTCAGGATCTGAACTTGAGGCAACAAAGGTGGTTAAAGCTACTCAAAAATAATGATATGCGTGTGAAGTACCACCCTGAAAAGGCCAATATGGTAGCGGATGCCCTTAGTAGAATTCCATGAGTAGTGTATCCCATATAGAAGATGACGGAAAAAGGAAGGCAAGGCTAGGAGTGTGATTAAGTGAGTCCGAAAGTGGTGGTGCAATAGTTCTTCATGGGTTCGCATCTTCTTTGATTGACAAGGTTAAGGCCAAGAAAGATATTGATCCAGCCCTAGTTAAGTTGAAAGCCTTGGTAAAAGATGGAAAGGTAGAAGTCTTATCATACGAGATAATGGAACACTCTGGTATCAAGGGAGGTTGTGTGTATTTAATAATAGTGAGTTGAAAAAATTAATCATACAAGAAGCCTATAACTCCTCATATACAATTCAACCCAGTACTACCAAGATGTATAGAGACTTAAGAGAGATTTATTAATGGAATAGGATGAAGAAGGATATTGGTCAATTTGTGTCCAAATGTGCCAATTGCCAGCAGGTCAAAGTTGAACACCGAAGGCCAGGTGGCCTAGGCCAAGACATCGGCATTCATAGTTGGAAGTGGAAAGAGGTCAACATGGACTTTGTAGTTAGGTTCCAAAGACCAAAAAGCATTTTGACTCCATATGGGTGACA
This sequence comes from Solanum clarkiae, assembly GCA_011800125.2. Lineage (NCBI taxonomy): Eukaryota > Viridiplantae > Streptophyta > Magnoliopsida > Solanales > Solanaceae > Solanum > Solanum clarkiae. The sequence continues at coordinate 6,429 of JAABOM020118011.1, read as the reverse complement.
GTCGACCACATGACGAAGTCAACTCATTTCCTATCAGTCAAGACTACATTCAGTGCCAAGGACTATGTGGTATATCCGAGAGTTGGTGAGGTTGCATAGGATTCATGTACAGTCAAAACACAAAACTTTTTATATTTAAAACTTGGAATTTTGTATGTTCACAATGTAATGTTAGTAGGTTTGATGTGTTTTTGTGTTTGTTTTGTAGGATTCCGAGGTTGGCAAAATGGTTAGACAAAATATGCAGAAGTTTCCGAGTTTGAGGATTCAAGAGAGACTTTACTGGCAGTAGAGTATTCTAGGGGTCATAATGGAGGTTTCGTGTACAATTCTACTGAAGAGTGTATTTTTTTAGGTTGGATCTACGAACATGCAAACAAGTTGTAGCAGACATTACAAGCCCTAGACCCAGTCTCGTGCCCTAAGGACCAGAGATTGAGGACTTTCTAAAATTTCATCAGGAGAAACCCCCTACGGGCCGTAGAACCTTTTAAGAGTTGTAGAGAGGTGTCATAAGAGTCAAGTCCAGAATTGAAGCAACAGTTTACTAAAGCCCGACTACGGGCCGTAAATCACTATATGGCCCGTAGAGCACCTCGTGGAGTCTGCCGACCTAGTTTTCCTATTTTGTTTTGGATTTGTATTTTAAACATTCTAAATAAATTTTTAGATTATTTTTCTTAGAAGAAGCAGAGAGAGAGATAAAGAGAGAGAGAGAGAGAGAGAGAGAGAGAGAGAGCAGAAAAACATTGGAGAGTTTGAGAAACACTTGTAAACTTTAATTTCATCTTTTAATTACAATCTTGTGATTCTCATTGAAGCCTTGGATTTCCTTATGCTTAATTCTATTTGTAAGTGCTCTATTATGTTATTCATATTCATGAGTCTTGCATGTACACAAATCATGAGTAGCTAAATCCACAACTAGCATTATGGGAACCATGAAGAACTAACAAGGTAAAATCGGATAATCCTTGATTCTTGAAAAGTGTCCATACATGCATTAATTAATTCTCTTCATTTTGATTGCTCTCTAAAGGTGGACAACATTAGAACCTGCCTAGTTTACTGATCGGATCAAGATAGTAATAAATAGAAAAATAGATTAATTAACAGGATTCGATCGATGTTTCTTGACTAATCAACAAACTGGGCCAAGGAAAGGTTATTGGGACAATAGGTAAGGCTTAGTAATGTCACACTACAGGGATGGACCAAATTATGTAGTGAAATTCACTTCCTGCTTAGGTCAAAGGGTTTGGTGAACTTAACTTACCGTTTTGCATGCTAGTCACTAAAAAAGAATTCAGTTATTTAGCAATACTAAGTTAGGGAATCATGGGGAACACAATATCCTAGTTCCTCTCTATATTGATTTAACACCTGTCTAAGGATAGAATTATTTTTTACTATTTATTATCAAACCCCGCCCCCCTTTTGGGGGAGATAAGTTGGTTAATAACCCCAAATTGCAATTGAATTCATCTAAGTCTACTATATTCCCTTGGGTTCGACCCTAACCTTGGTTAGGTTCTATATCTTGATAACGACCGCTTTAGCGTAAAAAAAAGGTGTATCATGGGCGACATCATGGATTCCATTATCCATCATATTAGATCATGGAGTTTAATTCATTTATCACTTTTGGAAATTCTTCCAAAGAGGACTTGGCACTAGTGTGAAGTTGAGTATGACTTTTCATCCTCAAATTGATGAGCAAGCCGAGAGGATTATTTAAACATTGGAGGATATGTTGAGAGCTTGCATGTTGGAATTTAAGGAAAGTTGACGAACATTTGTCACTTATCGAGTTTGCCTACAACAACAGCTTTCGTGCAAGTATTAGGATGACACCATTTAAGGCGTTGTATGTCAGATGAGGTAGATTTCCCATTAGATGGTTCAAAGTCAGTGAAGTGCCATTAATCAGACAATACTTGGTGATAAGTACTATGAAGAAAATTAAAAGTACAAGGGCGAAATTGCAAACAACCCAAAGCCGAAAAAAGTCCTATTGTGATGTAAGAAGAAAGGAACTTGAGTTCCAAGTTGGTGATTGGGTCTATTTGAAGGTGTCTCTAATGAAAGGTGTTCACCAGTTAAGTAAGAAAGAGAAATTGAGTCTTAGATATGTAGGACCCTACAAGATGGTAAGAAGAGCAGGAAAGGTGGCATTTGAGTTGGATCTACCCAACGAGTTGCACTTGATTCATCTAGTTTTCTATGTGTTGATGTTGAGAAAATTCATAGGTGACCCAGTTCCATAGTTCCTTTGCATAATGTGAATATTGAAGAGCATTTGAGTTATGAGAAGGTACTAGCTGAAATCCCAGATTGGTAAGTGAAGAAGTTAAGAAACAAGGAAGTTGCATTTGTCAAGGTACTTCAGAGAAACCAACAAATTGAGGGTGTGATATGGGAAGCAGAAACAGATACGATAAAGTGCTATCAACATCTATTCCACTTTACCCAAGCCTAAGGATTTATGAAATCCTTCCTAAAACCTCAAATTCCATGCATTTTAGGTTCTCATGATGTATGCACTTATTTTGATGTTTACGAACTATTTTGAGACATGTCTAAAGTAAGGTATAAAAAATTTTTAGAAGTGATGCTTACCTCACATTTTTGAGTACATACTGCATTATTAGCTACTAGTTTTCTCTTTAAGGCCTGCTTTTAAGTCCATTGGGGATGATTGTTCCCAAGTGAGAGATATTGTAACGAAACCCCCCCCCTCCAGTTTAGAAGCCTTGAATACAGAAAAGTTGGCCTGGTAAGTGACTTGGAGTTTGGTTTATAGAAACATTTATGGCTCATAAGATGACATACGGCCCGTAGGTACGAATCTTAAACACAGAACTTCAGGAAGGGAAAAAGTTTCCAAGTGTTATGTAACCCATGAACCAAATGATGGCCCATCGATGTCTTTGTGAGTGGGACCCCAGACATGAAGGAAATTTGAAGTTTTCAGGAAGGTAGTATACGAGATATCAAATGTCCTTGGAAGGTGTTATGGCCCGTATAGACCATTCGTAGATAGGGCCAAAGAAGTGAGAAAAAATGGTTAAGTGTGGAAGGACTCTACGAGTCCAACCACGACTCGTACTATTGATCATGGGTTTAAATTAAAAAAAAATCAGTTTTTAGGATTTTCAGATGTGTCATCAAATGAGGGATTTATGACCCACAAGTCAACCTACGGCCCATAATTGTGGTTTTATAAGTCACTTCCAACAGTTTTTAATAAATGACAATTTGGTCATTTCCTGCAATTCTATTCCTATACTACATCATTTTGGAAATGGAAAGAGAACCTGTATTAATCTTCAAGTCCTCGAAAGACCTCTCATTCTCTCACTCCTTTAATTCCAAATTTTCCTAAGGCAAGAGATCTCAAGAACAAGGCTAAGGTTTCCAAGTTTTCTTCCCCAAAGGCTTCAATTTCATTTCTCCTTAATTCCTTAGGTATGTGAGTTGATTTATGGGTACCCTTTTCACCCATAAAGTTCTCTATTATGCATTTTACCTTTTTTTTAAGTTCCTCAACTTAAAGTGCATGCTTATTACGATTTCATGATCCTTATGTTATTATATGATATTCATGAAGTTCAATGACTATTTTACTAGGTAAATATATGCATGTTTGAAATATGACGATGTTCCCATGATGAGTTTCAAATGATTAAGGTCAGGTGATTTTGATGTTCCTATTTAAAGAAATTTGCTAAGGCATATGTGATTTATGATTGTTTTGTGCATTAACTAAGACATCTTATTTTCAATGAAAATTTCCTAAGAATATTGACTATGATTAGGGCATTTATGAAGATCTTCAAAGTGAAAATACCAAAGGCATATGTATGATGTTGATTTCCCTAAAAGGATGTTTAAGAAAGTTTCTTAAGTTCGAGCTAATCCTATGATTACTACTTATGATTCTAAGAGTATGTTTTAAAGATTTTTGTGGGATGACTTAGCACTGAGAGGACTAGAGATTGGCACTCATCCTGTTAGTTGAGGCATGATCCCTTGAATCTAGATCTCAACATCCCTAACTATGTGCCACCATAGGAGCCTTATAGGCTAGGCTAGTGGATCCAAACAAGCCTAAAATTTATGAAAGATGCAATTGCAAAGTTACTAGGTTTTGGACATCTATCTTGGCAAGTAGATTCCCCTTTTCCCAATGGAAGGAGTACATTGGCCTTTTCCCAATGGAAGGAGTTCATTGAGTTTCATATAGTAGCTCACATAGTTTTACTGTCAGTTATGGTCCATTCCCACAATTTTATATGATCTTATGACATGTCCTCAATGTGTTTCCTTATGCATGTCTTATATTGACCTAAGCCTTATTCTCTTTACATATTTAAGCATATCTTATGACTCTTTTATCTTATGTATATCAATATGTTATGTTCAACTATGATGGCATTACAATTTCATATGTACATTGCATTTCACATATTTAGTATATTCAAATGTACTAACGTTTATTTGCCTGCATGATTTAACCATTTAGGGACAAGTACTCCTCCACTGGCTCATGGCTAGTAGTTGGCGTTTGAGACTAGTTTAAGATTTTGGTGAGCCCTTAGTTTGGCACTCCACCTATTTTTTACTGTCCTGTATTTTTTTAGAGGATGTATTTATATCCCTTCTGAGGCTTTTACTTTCTATATTGAGTATTATGGATTTTCTTTTGATTTGATGGAAATCGGATGTACTGGTTCCATTTCAATATGTATTAATGGTATGCTTATGGAAAAAATGATGGTATCTATTTCCACTGCTTTTTAATGTTGTTCATTACATAAAATGGCCCGTAATCCCTTCCCCCTTATGTTTTCAGCAAAAAAAATCCTTATGTAATGCCTATGAATTCTTAAGATGCTTAGATAGCTTGGATGAGGTGCCTCCAGGTATCTCATTTGTCATGTGACGACTAAGCTCCTAGGTCGGGTCATTATAGTCTATCTTCGTGAAACAAAAGGCACCTTAAAGATGGTCAAATAAGTCATTGATCTTAGGAAGAGGATACTTGTTCTTTATTGTGACCTTAGTCAGTTGCCTATAGTCAATACACATTCTGAAAGACCTATCTTTCTTCCGCACGAATGGAATAGGAACACCCCAAGGAGAAACACTTGGCCTAATAAAGATCTTATCTGACAAACCTTTTAGTGTTCTTCCAATTCTTTCTACTTAAAAGGGGACAACCTATAAGGTGGAGTCAAGATAGGCTGGGTATCGAGGAGAACATCAATCCTGAAGTCAATCTCCCCATCAGGAGGAACTCCAGGCAAACCCTCAAAAAATACTTCAAGAAACTCATTCACAATTAGTACTGACTCAACAGTAGAAGACTCAACATTATCAGTCCTAACTTGCACGAGGCGATAGATACAACCTTTAGAGATTAGCTTTCTGGCCCTATGGTAGGACACAAACTTTCCCTCAGATGCAACAAAATTTCCTTTCCACTCTAGGACCAATCTATTCGGGAACTGAAATTTAACAATTTTGGTCTTATAATCAACGATAGCATAATCATCTCCAACTCTATTAAATCAGCAAGAGTATCCCTATGTGATAATGTGTTGTACTATGTGATATGTTATTGAGGCTAGGACTATGTAACATTAATATTTTGACTTTAGTTGTGGTTTAAAGGTTATGTGGGTTGTGAATACTCTTGATAAATATTATAAAGTCGATATAGGTTGTGACTGAGGTAAGCTAAGCATCGATGCTATTTGATACTCATATTTGATTATTCAGCTGATGGGTTGACATGTTGGGCTTCTTGATACTAATGAGTATGCGATACTTAGCATGAGTTTGGTTATTTGTTCCTTATATTAGGACTATGCCCTATTAGATTTTATACGTAAGCCTATACCCCAAGATGTATACATATGCTATTTTGGTGTTTGATTACTTGAGTGGGTAGTCAGGTACTGGTGTTGTATAGTATATGGGAGGCTGGCTGTCAGTTATACTCCAGGCTATACTTTGTTACTCTATGGTTATGACTTCATTGTTATGATTCTATTGATATGTTGCTCTCTTAGTCCTTTAATGACTGGATTGTGACCTTGACTATGAGATGAATATTAAGCCCAGGGGTTTAGTTGGGTTATCTATTGGTGGTTGGGAGATTTTTTGTGGTTATCAACTCAGCTGCTTGCCATTTTTCCCTAGGGACTTGTTATAGTTGTTAGCTGGTTTGAATAATATTGCTTAGATTTCTAGCTATACTTATCATTGGGAATGTTGATCATTGTATATAGTTACCTGGTACTTGGGGTAAGGTTCTACACTATTATATGTATTGCTTACTTTATCACTTTTTCCATCAATCTCGGATGGAGCCAAAGATTGACTATTTTTTGGCCTTGGAGTATGATGGAATAAAGCAAAATG
>JAABOM020117974.1:0-23023 GCA_011800125.2 Solanum clarkiae | reverse complement strand
CCAAATGAAGGGGTTTGTACCTCAATCACCAAGGATGATAAGGTGCGAAGATCCACCAATATGATAGTGGTCTCTTCTTACATATATGTTATGTTCTATGTAAGCATGTTTTACGTAAGCATTAATCATTCATGCCATCTTGCTATTATGCTACCCATTGAGAATAATTATGCATTTTGCCTATGATGCCTATCTATTGTTGCATTGCATCCTACATACTTAGTATATTCAAACTCAGTAACGCATACTCTATGCCTACATGATGTCACCATGTAGGAACCGGTGCACCGCTTGATTATCCTCCTCCTCCACATAGCTAGTACGATTGTCTCTTAAGCTAGTTGATGAATCCTCTACTCCGTGGATGTTACTTATGATCTCTTACTATGTATTAAGACTATCTTTCTTTTGTTTATGTATGGACTATGAGGGTGAGCTCGGTTGCTTGTCATGGCCCCCGCTCTTATCTATGTAGTAGAGGTGTTGGACATGTTATGTATCTATGTTATGAGCCTTGACTCTATTGTTCTTGACGTCTAAGATATGAATGTATTCCCTTTGTCCCAGTTATCCCGATTTATTATCTCTTGATGCTTGTTTTATTGCTTCCGCGACCATGGATGTGTAATGATGTTCTAAGAGGCTTGCTTAGGGTCTTTTCAGGTTCCCCTTGCGCCGTGTCATGCCTAGGCCCTAGGCTTGGGTCGTGACACTTGTTGCATTGCATCCCACATACTTAGTATATCCAAACATACTTACACATACTCTATGCCTACATGATATTATTATGTAGGGACCGGAACACCTTTTGATCATCCTGCACGTGACTAGTTGATACTTCGGAGTTAAGCTTTGGTGAGTCCTCAAGTCTGAGGACACTATCTATATTACTCTTGCAGTTTTGAGACTTTCTTTCGTTGAACACTTGTTATTATGAGGGTGAACCTGGAAAATGTCTTGGCTCCTGCTCCATTCCAAGTTAGAGGTGTTGTTAGATACTATGATATACTTATGCTATGGGCTTGACTATTCTATGCTTTTATCATTATCAAAGACTTTCCCTTAGTCCAGCTTCCATTTTTATTTACCATGTGATGTTTATTTTGTTTCTTCTACCAAGGATGTGTGAATGATATGCTAAGAGGCTTGTTTCGGGTCCCTTCGACTTCCCATTCCCCGTGCATCTAGGCCCTAGGCTTGGGTCGTGGTAAACTTAGTATGAGAGCACTAGGTTGTTGATGGTCCTTGAAATCCAACATACCACGTCAATTAGAGTTTATTCATGCTTGTGAAGCGTGGCACAACTATAAATGGGAGGCTATGAGGTGTTTCAGGAAATGTTTCACTTCTTCATGGTCTGTATCATGCTTTAGATGTAAGTGTATAGTTTTCCTCCTAATGAATGCTCTTTGCTCTTTTAGATCATGTCAATTCCAAGAGGGAGACTAAGGAGAGACTGTACACCCGAGGAGCAACCGACCCCTCCTGCTCTTCAAGCTCCTTAAGGTGGAGGGGTAGTCTAAGATGAGTTCTGAGATGCTATTACAATGTTGGCTCATGCTATGACCAACCAAATTAACTAAGGGGCGCAAGCCCCTCATGATCCCACTCCGGCTTCTAGGGTGAGGGATTTCACAAGAATGAACCCAGCAAAATTCCATGGGTCCAAAATAGATGAGGATCCCCAAGAGTTCATAGACGAGGTGTACAAGATGCTATCTATCATGGGGACCAATTCGGAGGAAAAGGCAGAGTTGGCGGCCTTCCAACTTAAAGGGGTGGGTCAAATTTGGTTTACATAATGGAAGTTGGAGAAGGGGAGTGATAATGCTATCCTTTTGGAAGAGTTCGAAGCCGTATTCCTCAACCGGTTCTTTCCTATCGAGCTAAGAGAGGCTAAGATGATGAGTTTATGAACCTTAAGCAAGGTTCCATGAGTGTGAAGGAGTATGCCCTCAAGTTCAACAAGCTATCCAAGTATGCTCCACAATTAGTGCCAAACCTAGATCAAGGATGAACAAATTTGTGTCAGGAGTGTCCGACTTGATTAATTAGGAGTATCGTATCGCCATGCTAGTAGGAGATATGGACTTCTCTCGACTCATGACTTATGCCGAGCAACTAGAAGGGTAGAAGCTTAGAAAAAGAAGAAGTGGTGAGTCTAAGAGGACTCGTTTTGAAGGTGGTTTCCAAGGTTTTAAGGGTGTCTGGTTTCCTCATGGTCACAAGTTCCAAGGCCAAGGATCATCCAATGCTCCTAACAAGAGGTTTGCCAAAGGTAGGGCTACCAGCCCAAGATTCCAAGGTAGTAATGGAGGAATGACAAATCCTAGATGCCCAAGGCATGAAAAGAATCATAGTGGTCCATATTTAAGGAATTCTAATACTTTCTTTGGTTGTGGTGAAATGGGTCACAAAGTTATTGATTGCCCTCATTCTCAAAACAAAGGTAGAGAGGGTCATCCACAAGGCCAAGGTACAAATACGGGTCCAAGGGCTAAGGGAGGCCAATAAGGGGATGCTCCAAGACAAAATAGATTCTATGCTCTCAAAGGAAGACAAGGGGTGGATGAGATGCCCGATATCATCATCGGTATGTTAAAGGTTTTTGATTTTGATGCGTATGAATTGATAGACTTGGGTACCACTCTTTCTTTTATTGCTCATTTTGTTGCCAAAAAAAATTCATGTTAGTCCCGAATTGTTGTGTGAGCCTTATGAAATGTCAACCCCCATTGGTGAGTCCAGGTTTGCTAAAAACGTCTATAGAAATTGGCTTGTGTTCATATTGCATAAAGTCTTGCCTTGTGATTTCGTTGAATTAGATATGGTGGATTTCGATGTCATTCTTGTGATGGATTGGTTGCATGCATTTTATGCTTCTATTGATTGTAGAACCCGTAGAGTTAAAATCCAATTCCTTAATGAGCCCGTCCTTGAGTGGGAAATTCGTGATGTGGTGGTCAAGGGTAGATTCATTTCTTGTCTTAAAGCCCAAAAGTTGATTTCTAAAGGTTACCTTTATCATCTTGTGAGGGTTAGATGTTGAGTCCAAAGTCCTTCCTATTGAGTCGTTTCAGACAGTTAATGAGTTTTTTGATGTCTTTCCCCATGAACTTCCCACGTTCCTCCCGGAAGGGAGATAGACTTTGGAATAGACCTCATTCTCGATACTTAACCCATTTCCATCCCCCTTTACCATATGGCCCTGGTGGAATTGAAGGAATTGAAGGATCAATTGAGGGATTTGTTGAAAAAGGGTTTCATAAGGCCTAGTAAGTCGCCTTGGGGTGCAACGGTGCTATTTGTGAAGAAAAAGGATGGTTCTCTTAGATTGTGCATTGATTACTGTCAACTTAGAACAAATATCCTCTACTAAGAATTGATGACCTCTTTGATCAACTTCAAGGGGATGGTCACTTTTCTAAGATTGACCTTTGGTTCAGTTATTACCAAGTGAAAGTGAGGGAGTATGACATTCCTAAGATGATTTTTCGGACTAGGCATAGGCACTTTGAGTTTGTGGTTGTGTCCTTTGGGTTGACTAATGCACCGAATATATTTATGGGTCTTATGTATAGGGTCTTTAAACCCTACCTTGACATGTTTGTGGTGGTCTTTATTGATGAATATTGATTTATTCCCGAAGTGAGGAAGAGCAGAGGTTGTATGCTAAATATGAAAAATGTGAATGTTGCTTGGAAGATCTTGCTTTTCTAGGGCATGTACTGTCCGGTGATGGCATTAAGGTGGACCCTAAGAAGACGGAGGTAATAAGGAATTGGCCTAGACCTTTGACTCCATAAGATATTAGGAGTTTCTTGGGTTTGGCGGGTTATTGCTAGAGGTTTCTAAATGGTTTCTCATCTATTGCTTCTTCTATGACTAAGTTGACAGAAAAGAAGGCAAAATTCACGTGGACTGATGAATGTGAAAAGAGGTTCCAAACTTTGAAGGATAAGCTTGTCTCCGCTCCCATTTTGGCTCTACCGAAAAGGTTGGAAGGGTTTGTCGTATATTGTGATGCCTTAAGAATTGGTTTGGGGTGTGTTTTGATGCAAAATGGCAAGGTGATAGCATATGCCTCTAGACAACTTAAGGTGCATGAGAAGAATTATTCCACCTATGATCTTGAATTGACAGCCATGGTATCTTCTTTGAAAATTTGGCGTCACTACTTGTATGGAGTTCATATCGACGTGTTTACAGATCACAAGAGTCTCCAATACGTATTCACGCAAAAGGATCTTAACTTGAGACAAAGAAGGTGGTTCGACCTTCTTAAAGACTATGATATGAGTATGCATTATCACCTCGGCAAAGCTAATGTAGTGGCCGATGCTCTAAGTAGAGTGTCCATGGATAGTCTAGCTCATGTTGATGATGATGGCAAGCAGGTGGCTAGAGAAGTTCACCGGTTAGCTAGATTGGGGGTTAGGTTAGATGAAGTTGATAATGGTGGTGTAGTGGTTGTTAATGGTTCTAAATCTTCCTTGATTAAGGAGATGAAGGCAAAACAAGATCTTGACCCCGCCTTGCTAGATTGAAGGCCTTGTTAAGAGATGGTAAAGTAAAGGTTTTCTCCCAAAGGAGAGATGGTACCTTTAGGTACCAAGGCAGATTGTGTGTGCCAAATATGGATGACTTGAAATAATTGATCTTGAAGGAGGCCCATAATTCATCATATTCCATTCACCCTAGTTCTACAAAGATATATAGAGACTTGAGAGAGGTGTATTGGTGGTGTGGTATGAAGAGGGACATTTCCAAGTTCATATTCGGGTGTCACAATTGCCAACAAGTGAAGACCGAACATCAAAGGCCGGGTGACCTAGCCCAAGATATAGAGATTCCTACTTGGAAATGGGAAGAGATCAACATAGATTTTGTGGTTGGTTTTCCTAAGACCAGGAAACACTTTGACTCTATTTGGATTGTTGTGGATAGAATGACAAAGTCGGCCACTTTCTATCGGTCAAGGCCACTTATGGTGCCGAAGATTATGCTAAGTTGTACATACATAAGTTGATTAGATTGCATGGGGTGTCTTTGTCTATCATTTCAAATCATGGTGCTCAATTCACTTCTCACTTTCGGAGTCATTCCAAAGAGGTCTTAGTACCAAGGTTAAGCTTAGCACGACTTTTCATCCTGAAATGGATGGTCAAGCCGAGAGAACTGTTCAAACTCTTAAGGATATGCTTAGAGCTTACGTTTTGGAGTTTAAAGGTAGTTGAGATGAACATCTTCCACTTATTGAGTTTGCTTACAACATTATCTACCACTCAAGCATTGGTGTGGCTACCTTTGAAGCTTTATATGGTAGGTGTTGTAGATCCCCAATCGGGTGGTTTGAAGTGGGAGAAATGGCTTTGCTAGGTCCATATTTGGTGGTAGAGGCCATGGAGAAGGTAAGGTTGATAAGGGAGAGGTTGAAAACAACCCAAAGTAGACAAAAGTCCTACTCTGATGTTAGGAGAAGAGATCTTGAGTTTAACGTTGGTGATTGGGTTTACTTGAAGGTCTCACCCAGGAAAGGTATGGTCTGGTTTGGAAAGAAAGGAAACTTAAGACCAAGGTTTTTAGGTCCTTATAAAGTTTTGAGGAGAGTGGGTAAGGTTGCATATGAGTTGGAGTTGCCTATGAAGATGAATATGGTTCATCCCGTCTTCCATGTGTCCAGGTGATATGCTGTCAAAATACAATACATTTGATTCCTAAAACAAGGAATTTTGTGAGTTCCTAATGAGACTTTTTATGGGTTTGATGTGTTTTTTTGTTGTTATTGCAAAAAAGGTAGGTTGGCATGATTTTGGAGAAAAATTACAGATTTTGCTGAAGCCTAGGACATACAAGCTCACCTACAAATCGTAGCCCAAGCTACGAGTTGTAGGGTGATTCGTAGAAAGAAATAGAGACCAAAAATCAGAAATTTTCTAAGTGGAGGTCAGCCTTATGAGGCCATCCTACGAGTTGTAGGTCTTGATACGAATCGTACAGGTGGACTTGTAGTAGGAAATAGAGAGCCAAAACTTTGGACCAAAAATTGGAGGCCTAGACCACGACAGGAGCATATGAGTCATAGCTTACGAAATGACTCGTATCAGTGGGTCGTCCAGCTGAGTCCAAAATGTCAAGAACCTATTATGAGACCCCAATTACGACTCATAGGTCACCCTAGAGTCGCACCTGTGAGGCGTCCCAGCTGCCACCTATCTTTTCTATGTAATTTTTAGGGTTATTTTGTAAATACTATAAATACTTTAATTTAGGGTTTTTAAAGAAAGAGGAGATTTTTGATATTGAATATCATCTTTGAATATACTCTCAAGAATATTTTTAGGGTTTTAGGTTAGATTTTTATTTCCCTTAGAAAACTCACTTTTAAGGAGTGCAAATCCCCTATTATATTTATTCTCAATATATCAAGCTTGTGATTTGCAACTTGTGCTGCTATTACTCTTCATTGCTTTGGGTAAACTCTCAACTATGTCTTGTATTTGCTTTTTTGTTGGTTTTGCTTTAGCCATGAGTAGCTAAGCACCCATAACTTGGGGTTGTGGGAACCATGGGTAGTTGACTTGAGATGACTTAGATTTATTGCATTTCTTTGATCGGGGTTTTGCATGTATTGTTTATTTCAATTCATTTTGATTGTTTTTTGGTGGTGGCCAACACGAAACCCCACCTACTATCATGATCCCGACCAAGGTAGTGATGAATAGGAAAAGGGAAGTGGATGACAGGATTTGATTGATGTGTTCTCGTCTAATCAACCAAACATGAGCAAGGGAGGTTGACTGGGATAATAGGTAACGGTTAGATGGCACACTATGGTTGCCAACCAAGCGCTATGGTGAAAATCAACCTTCACCTTCACAAGAGGGCTGGAAGAACCTAAGTTACCATCCTTCATACAAATTTTTAATTGTAGTTATGTTGTCTATGGTAATCGAGTCAACGAACCATGGGGAACACAATTCCCTAGTTGTCCCCAAAATTGAGTGTTTTCTCGCATCGTAGTATAGTGTTTATTTTTGCTTTTGTTATTTAATCATAAACCCCCCTCCAAATATTTAGAGATTCTAGTTATAAATACTCGAAATGATTGATAGTGAATTCTTGTAGCCAAACCTTGTATTCCCTGTTGATTTGACCCTAACCTTTAGTTAGGTTAATTGCTGACAGCGACTACTTTCTTATTGGAGCATGAATATCATCACTATGTTGAGAAAGTGTGTGGGTGACCCAAGTGCTATATTGCCCTTGGAGGTTGGGGTTATTGTAGAAGATAATTTGACCTATGAGGAGGTCCCGGTGGATATTTTGGATAGACAATAAAAGAGGTTGAGAAACAAATATTTAGCTTCTGTCAAGGTTCTTTGGAGGAATCAACAAGTTGAAAGCGCCACATGGGAAGCCGAGGCGGACATGAGAAAGTGATACCCATATCTCTTCCACTCTACTCAAGCCGAATGTGCTAATTTAAGTTTCCTACATGATTTCAAGTCTTAAGTTTCAACCCTTATGTCATTTTTCATGCATTCATGTTCATAGTAACAAGTTTGTGGTGATTTTGACAATCATCTTGAGAGTTTTTGAAAATGATATTTAAGTGTATTTGTTGCATTCATGTCGAGCTAAAATATTTATAATTACTTCTCTTATGAATGTTTCTTTGACATTCGGGACGAATGTTCCCAAGAGAGAGATATTGAAACGCCCCAAAAATCCTATAATCTTAACTTCCATCTATCTCAAATTCATGCGTGATATCGAAAATACAACTTTATATTCTCGATCAAGGGACAAAATTGAGTGGGAGATGGGTATAATCCAAATTTTAGAGGACCTATAGCGAAAAATAATTTTCACTAATTTCTAAATTTCAGAGAGCAGCCGCGCCCTGGTCGCAACATGCCAGTGGAATGGAGCAGTACAATTTTTCCTTCATGTTAGGTCCACGTCATAGACCAGACGCGCACCAGTTCAACTTTTTCCATAGTTTTTCTTATGAGTCCAAGAGCATTGAGGTCATAGCCCCATGCCCACTTAAACATGAAAAAACCCATACTTAGTCATTTTTCAACTTTATATCAATCAAAACTCTCACAAAAACCTCTCAAAGACTTAACCAAATTTCTCATACCAAATTCAAGGATTTCAAGGTTAACTTTAGAATTCAAGGATTCAATTCAAGCTCTAAGTTCCCTTCAAGGTCATCTCAAGAAAACTTAAGTTTGAGGTATGTGGGTTTCATCCATTGGGTCCTTTTACCCATGGTGCCCAATATTCTTTTTTATGAAAATTTGCGTGATTTCAAGTTGTATTACTTATGGGTATCTCTTATTAAAAATTTATGAGCATGAATTATATTTGGGTTTTATCAAAGTATATTTGATTATGCATGAGTATCTATTTTAAGCTTACACTATGAGTTGATCTTTGTCTATTGAGACTATGCATGTTATGAGTATGAAACTATGATCTATTATGAGTTTTGATGATGGATTTCAAGGTACCCTACATAAGAGTTTTACTATATATTGGTGGGTTAATTTACATTAAGTTTTCTCAACTTATGTCACTCCCGAATTGCATAATTTTGAACTAGTATCATGAACCTACCAAGTGTTTTATAAAATGTCAAGTCAAGAATTTTCAAGTTATTGATGAACGATTTACATCTCAAGTGACTATATGATGATTAAGGTCTTTCAAGTATGTATTGAATTCATGAAAACTATCTATGATTTTACAAGTTACAAGCTAAGCCCTATTTCAAGGTTTCTAAGTATTTGACAAAATGTCCAGTTAGGGATTCTTGAGTTATTGATGATCTATTGTATAACGTATGAGTCAAGTAACTTTATGGTGATTAAAGGAATGTACATATGGGTATTAAATTTATGTAAAGTACTTATGATATTGCAAGTGAGTAGTTGGACTCTCATGCTTGTTGTGTTCTTGGGAAATAAGAAGTTCTTTCTTGATACTTGAATGTGATGGTTTGATGAGCTATTTTTATGACTCCCACCGAAAAGATTATGCCGTAAGGTATGGATATTCTATAAGATCTACTGAAAAGACTATACCGTATGGTAGAATGACTCATGGATCCTACTGAAAAGATTATATTGTAAGGTAAGGACATCCTATAACACCTACCAAAAAGGCCATGACGTAATGTATAATTTATGGTTCCTACTGAAAAGATTATATCATAAGGTAGAGTAATTTACCGCTCCCACCTAAAAGATTATATCGTAAAGTAGGGGACGTCTTATGCTACCTACCAAAAAGAGTATATCGTAAGGTAGGGGTATTGGTAACACTCTCCGTAAAGGTTATACCGTAAAGCAAGTGGGTGGCTATGTGGCCCATCTCAAGCATGTTTGTGTAAGGTTCGAGCATACATATATTCCATATTGAATTTACATTCTTAATTATGACTAAGCATATTTTACTTCAAGCATTGATCATGCATGACATAATGATATTACACTATCTCTTACTTATGCTTATGCATTTTGATTATGATAGCTATCACTTTTGCATTGCATCCTACATACTTAGTATATTCAAATGTACTAACGCATAGTCTATGCCTATATAATGTTACCATGTAGGAACTGGAGCTCCTCACGATCTTCTTCCACGTGGATGGATTTGACATCTTGAAGATAAGTTTTGGTGAGTCTTCAAGTTCGGGGACACTAGCTATGCTACTTTTGCTTATGTTATTCCTTTATGTTGAACTCTTAATACTATGAGGGTGAGTACGGAAAGTGTCTTGACCCCCGCTCGTTCTATGTTTAGAGGTGTTGTTGGATAAGTGATGTAATTATTCTTGAGCTGGACCCTTCTATGATTTATGCTATTAAAGACTTCCGTTAGTCCGTTTATTCTTAATTATACACTCTTGCTGTTGTTTACTTTGCTTCAGCGACCAAGGATGTGTCATTGTTATGCTAAGAGACTTGTTTGGGTCCCTTCAGGTTTTCGTTCGCCATGCCACCTCTAGGACCTAGGCTTGGGTCATGAAAAACTTGGTATCATATCACTAGGTTGTTAATGTTCATCAAAATCCATCACACCACATCGATTAAAGTCTTATTCATAGTTGTGAAGCACGTCATAACTATGAATGGGAGACGATGAAGCATTTTTGGAAATGTTTTACTTTTTCGTGGTCTATATTGTGCCTTAGTTGTATGGTAAGTTTTCCCCCCTAACGAATGTTCTTTGCTCTTTTAGATCATGCCGCTTCAAAGAGGGAGACCAACGAGGGCCTGCATACCCGCGGGACAACCGACTTACCCCGCTCCTCAAGATTCTTAAGATGGAGGGGCTACCAAAGTTGAGTTATGGAATACTATTACTGTGTTGGCACATGCAATGACCAACCAAATTTACCAAGGCGTCCAAGTCCCTCATGTTCCTACTCTGGCCTCAAGGGTGAGGGATTTTACTAGAATGAACCCACCTTTGTTCCATGGGTCTAAAGTGGATGAGGATCTTTAAGAATTTGTTGATGAAGTGTATAAAGTGTTGTCTATTATGGGGGTTAGTGATGATGTTCATGCTCCAATAAGAAAGCTATCGCTTTCAGCAATTAACCTAATTGAATGTTTGGGTCGAATCCACAGGAAATACGGGACTTGACTACAAGAATCCACCACTAATCGTTTCAAGCATAAATAACTAAAATCTCTAAATAGGGGGGGTTGTGATTCAAAAACAAAGTAAAATAAACACTAAACTATGATGCGTGGAAATACTCAATTTTGGGGACAACTTGGGAACTGTGTTCACCATGGTTCGTTGACTCGATTACCCTAGGTAACATAACTACAATTGGAAATTCGTATGCAGGATGGTAACTTAGGTTCTTCCAGATCTCTTGTGAAGGTGAAGGTCGAATTTCACTATAACGCTTTGTCGGCCACCATGGCGTGCCAACTTACCGTTACCAGTTGTACCACTCAACCTCCCCTTGGTCAGGTTTGGTTGATTAGACCAAAACACATCAAAGGGATTGTGTCATCTACTTCCCTTTTCCTATTCATCACTACCTTGGTCGGGCTAGTAATAGTAGGTGGGGTGTGGTGTTGGCCACCACTAACTACAATCATAATGAAGGGAAATAGACAATACATACAAACCCCAATCGTAGAAATACAATAAATCTAGGTTATTTCAAATCAACTACCCATGATTCTCACAACCCCAAGTTGTGGGTGCTTAGCTACTTATGGCTAAGGTAAAACAAGAAAAAATGCAAATAAATGACATAGTTGGAGAGTTTTACCAAAAACTGTGAAAATTGTAGACACTACAAGTTGTAAACCCAAAAGCTTGATTGATCAACAATGAGTACGAAGCAAGATTTGTAATCCCCAAAATGGGTTTTTTAACAGAAAATAATAAAACTAATCTAAAACCCTAAAATATTCTTGAGAGAATATTCAAAGGCAAGTTCTATCCTAAAAAATTTGGAATCCCTTTCTGAAAAACAAACTAAATGTGTTTATAGTGTTTACAAATAAACCCTAAAAATAACATAGAAAAGACAGCTAGCAACTGGTACACCTTGCGAGTACGACTTGTAGGGTGACCTATAAGTCGTAGTCGGGGTCCCATATCAGGCTCTTGGCATCTTGTACCAAACTGGTATGACCCACAGATATGAGTCATCGCTTGGAATATGACTCATATGTTCCTCTCATACTCTTGGCCTTTTATTTTTTGGTCCAACATTTTGGTTCTCTGATTCCTGCTATGAGTCCACCTATGTGAGAACTATGACTCGTAGGATGGCCTCGTAGGGATGACCTCCACTTAGCAAATTTTTGAATTTTTAGTCTTTTGATTCTTGCTTTGACGCAACCTACAACTCGTAGCTTGGGCTACGACTCGTAGATGAGCTCGTATGTTCAATGATTCAACAAAATTTGCAACTTTTCTTCAAAAATCATGTCAGCCTAACTTTTCTGCTAAAATAACATAAAACACATAAAAACCATAAAAAGTCGCATTAAGAACTCATAAAATCTCTTATTTTAGGCATCAACTGTGTTGTATTTTGACAACACATTAACACCCTCAACTTAGAATTATTGCTTGTCTTCAAGTGATGACGCAATCTAAGCAAACAATAAGAAATACATAGCAGCTACACTAACAATATATACAACAACTCCTTTGATTCAGGTAGCCAACTACTATTTGCAAACTAGGATTGCAAAACCAAAACATAATGAGATACTTGGTAATCCAACTATGACAAGCTAAGGAGCATCAACCATCCACAATCATTAATATAGTCATATGTTAGTCAAGTAGTGAAAATGCTTTCAATGGAAAGAAGTCCCTCATACTCACTCAAAAAAAAACCATTTAGAATTCAGGGGCTGAGGAAGCATTCTCACTGTCACAATTGAAATTCATGCATACTGACTAACACCACAGGCTTGCCTCTATACACATCTTCTGGCTTGGTGATAAAGTGGATTTGGATCACTTTAGGGCTTATGGGCTTGTAATATAGGTTCAGGGGGCTTTGGTATGACATTTTAGACAAGTAGTGACCAAAAGCTATCCTTAAACCAAGTTTACCAACACTTTTCGCTTTCACAACCCAACCTTTTTCAATAAGTCCACCCTTATTCTCCTGTTTTTGAATTTTTCAAGTGCTTTCTTTCTATTTTCAGTTGTGCCTTATTTCTGAACTTAATTATTGCTAATTTTTCTCAATTCAAGTCACTTTTCTTTTTCTTTTTCTTCACTAGGCTCATGCTTTTTTCATTTCTTTCTTTATTTCCCAACTAACCATCTCATTGTCATTACTTTACCACAATAAGGTCCACCATCAACTTAGGCTTTTAGCCTGAGGTGAAGTACACAATATTTATTCCTCACACCAGGGCCCTAAATTGTCGCCACCTTCAACTTAGGCTTTTATCCTCAATTAAGGTTTACATGTCCAAGGATAGACCAGGGCCAATATCAAGATATTTCATCAAACAAGGTTAAGCTAGCAAGGTGTCAAGAAAGAAAGAGCAAATCATAAGCTAGAAAATTTGGAACAAGGGATTCTCTCACTCATTTGATGGGTAATTTAGGCTAAAAGTAGGTTCACTCAAAGAACAAAGGCCTAAGATCCTTTCCATATCAACCATATCACCAAACCAATTTAGAGTACTAAGGAAAGTTCTGAGTCCATAAAGATGTATGAATGCAGCAAAATAAGCTCATATCACACATGGAATTGCATCCACAGTCAAGTATAGACTCACAGGTCATGCTTTTAGCCTCACCTTACCTTCACAATATCAAAACAAACATTGCCAGATACTAAAAAATGTATGAATGCATCAACAACCACAATTTCAAAATTTTTGAGCGTACCTCAAAACTGTAAAACACATCTAAAGATTATGTATATGCCAATAGTGTCACGACCCAAACCTAGGGCCTAGACGTGACACGACAAATAGGGAACCCGAAAGGGACCCCAAACAAGTTGCTTAGCATATCGTCACATGTAATTGGTTGCGGAAGCATAAAAAGATATATACAATTAAAATTAAGGGCAAAGGGACTAACGAAAACTTGCATAAACACCGAAGTCAAAAGTTAAGAGTCAAGCTCATACATAACACACACCTTGTCCAATATACACCTCTAAAACATAGAAAAAGCGGGGGCCAAGACAAAGTAACTAGGCTCACCCTCATAAACAAAGATAACAAAAGATAATGTCTCAATACATAGATATTAGAGAAAACACATAAACCAAAGTCCTCGAAATAGAGGATTCACCCACAAGCTTGGAATAACATCGCCTAGCCATGTAGAGGAGGAGGATGATCAACTTGAGAACCGGTTCCTACATGGTGATATCATGTAGGTAAGAGTATGCAGTACGTTTGAATGTACTAAGTATGTGGGATGCAATGCAACAAGAGATAGGCATCATAATCCAAAATACAAGACGATAAACAATAGGCGTATTATAGCAAGATAGCATATATGATCAATGCATAAGTAAATCATGCTTAAGTATATCATGTTCACATAGAATAGCATATGTGGAATGAGACCAAGCTAGCTCTCCAAGGTACAAACCCCTCGGTAGGTTGGTGATGATCGCACCCATCACCCTAGTGAATGAGAAATAAACCCCTCATTTAGGTTGGTGATAATCGCACCCATCACCTGAGTGAATGAGTATAAACCCCTATCTGGTTGGTGATGATTACACCCATCACCCAAGTGAATGAGTATAAACCGCCATCTGGTTACCAGGCTCTTTTTCCTCGGGATGGGCATAGTCTATGCAACACTTTATATAGGACTAATCATACGCTCTAATGCAATAACTCATATAGGAATAATCATGTTCATAAGCTTATTTTATCATCATTTCACCATCATATAATTATCATAACATCATCCATATCATATCTCATTCTTTGGACCTTCATTTCCTCAAGAAACCATAACTGGACATTTTATCAAGCACCAAGGGTGTGTAATGAGGGTAAAAGAACATGCAATTAATATATGAAATCATGCAAAAAAATCTATAGTAAAACCTTAATTGAATACCTTGCAACTCCTCCAAGACATTCATATCAAAACCCCTCATCAAATCCAACATTAGATCCAAGATTTGAAGCTTAAAACATGCTTAAACAACCATACTTTCATGTATTAAAATCATTGTGCAATAAATTTATCAATATTCAAGACCCATATGTAAAATCAACTTTAAATGATGCATTATTAAGTAGAAGAGGGTTTAGGAACCATGGATGGAAGGACCCAATGGTTCAACACCACATACCTTAGCTTTTGTGAAGTTCTTGAAGAAGACTTTAATGGAGATTTTAAGCTTGGGTGAGATCCTTGAAGAAATCCTTGAGATTGACCTTGAGTTTGGGACTTGAATTTAGGGTTAGAAATGAGTTTAAGTGTTTGGGAAAATATTGGGGAATGTTTTTGGGTGATATGAGGGTGAAATAAGGTTAACTATAGATGAATATATTTTTGAGAAAACTTAGGTCCAACACTTAGAAAAATCAGGCGAACTAGGAAAAAAGAGTGCAGGAAAACAATCTCTCCACGTCGTGAAGAGATCGCGGACCGTATCTGGAAATTGCACCAAGTATAAATTTCATAATTCGATTCCTTTGCTGTAAAATCGAGGTTAGACCCTTGTCACCTTAATTCTGACCCCCCTGAAAAATAATATGAAGTTGGATTTTTGAAATTCCAAATGAATTTTTAGATATATGAAAAACAAGTTTCTGGTTACTTTCGAGACATGAAGGGAACTTTTTTGGGGTCGTTTCAACATCTCCCCCTTGGGAACATTCGTCCCCGAATGTAGAAGAGATGTACAAGACAAGAATAATCATGAATATATCAGCCCCAACATAAGTGCAACATTACATTTAAAACATCACTTTCAAAATCCCATTATAAGTGTGAAATCATCATAAATTGCCAACTTAAACATGAATGCACATGAATGACATAGGACTGAAACATAAGACTTGATAGCAAATAGGGGACTTAAAATTAGTACCTTAGGCTTGAGTGGAGTGGGAGAGATAAGGGTACTGCTTTTGCATGTCCGCTTCGGCCTCCCAAGTAGCACTTTCGACTTGTTGGTTCCTCCAAATGACCTTAACGGATTCCACCTCTTTATTCCTCAATCTCTTTACTTGCCTATCCAAGATCTGAACCGAAACCTCCTCATACGTCAAGTTATCCTCAACAATACCTACGACATCAAGAGGCACAATGGCATTAGGATCACCAACACACTTTGTCAACATAGAAACATGAAACACAAGTGGACCAAATTCATCTCACTAGGCAACCTCAACTCATAAGCCACCTTACCAATCCTCTTTATCTCCTCATAAGGACCAACATATCTAGGACTCAATTTCTCTTTCTTACCAAAATTAACCATACCTTTCATTGGAGAAACCTTCAAATAGACCCAATCACTCACTTGGAATTCTAGGTCTCCTCTTTTTTCATCGGCATAGGATTTTTGACGACTTTGGGCTGTCCTCAACCTTTCTCTAATCATCATAAAATTCTCAAGAGCATCCATAACCAGATCCAGCCCCAATAAGGCCACCTCTCTAACCTCAAACCAACCCACCGGTGATCTATAACGTCTCCCATAAAGAGCCTCAAAAGGAGCCATACCAATGCTAGAGTGGTAGCTATTGCTGTAGGCAAAATCAATCAATGGAATATGGTTATCTCAACTACCTTTAAGCTCCAATACACAATCCCCAAGCATATCCTCAACTTTTTCAATTGTCCTCTCGGCTTGGCCATCCGTTTGAGGGTGAAAGGCCATACTAAGGTGAACTTTGGTCCCAAATGTGTCAAGTAAATTGTGTACCACAATCCAATATAATGGATAAGGGAACCCAATGCAACCTCACCAACTCATGGATGTACAACCTTGTATACTCTTCATCCCCATATGAAGTCTTGACTGGTAGAAAGTAAGACGATTTCGTCATCCTATCAACCATAATCCATATGGAATCAAAACCTTTCCTAGTCTTGGGAAACCCAACCAAAAAAGTCCATATTAACTACCTCCCACTTCCAAGTAGGAATCTCTATGTCTTGGGTTAGGCCACTCAACCTTTTATGTTAGGCTTTGACTTATTTCCAACTATGGCAACCGAAAACAAATTTGGCAATATCTCTCTTCATGCCTCCCCACCAATACACATCCCTCAAGTCTTCATATATTTTGGTAGAACCAGGGTGGATACAATAAGAGGAATTATAGGATTCGTCAAGAATTCTCTCCCTCAAATCATCAACACATGGAACACATAACCTACCTTGGTATCTAGGGGCACAATATCCCCATTGGGAGAAAACCTCTATCTTTCCTTCTTTTACCAAGGCCTTCAACTCAAGCAAAGAGGAGTCTAGATCTTGCTTTGCTATTACCTCATAGACCATAGAAGATTTAGAACCATCAACAATGACAGCACCATCACCCACATCTTCCAACCTCACCCCCATCTAGCCAATCTTCGCACCTCCCTAGCCATCTCTCTATCACCACCATCCACAGGAGCTAGGCTACCCATGGACACCTGACTCAAAGCATCTTCCACAACATTTGCCTTACCTAGATGATAATTTACACTAATGTCATAGTCCTCAAGGAGATCTAGCCACCTTCTTTGTCTCAAGTTAAGATGCTTTTGAGTGAAGACATATCGAAGGGTCTTATGACTGGTGAAGACTTCAACATGTACCCCATACAAACAATGTCACCAAATCTTTAATGCAAGCACCATGGAGATTAATTCAAGATCATGGGTAGGATAGTTCTTTTCATGCACCTTGAGTTGCCTAGAAGCATAGGCTATGACCTTACCATTTTGCATTAGTACACAATCCAAACAAACTCTAAATGCATCACAATACACCACAAAACCCTCAAGCCCATCCGGTAGAGACAATATAGGAGCGGACACAAGCCTATCTTTCAATGATTGGTAACTTGTCTCACATTCATCGGTTCACACAAATTTCACCTTCTTTTGAGTCAATTTTGTCATAGGAGAAGCATTGGAGAAGAACCCATTCACAAACCTTCTATAGTAACCCACAAGGCCCAAGAAACTCGTAATATCCGACGGGGTCAATGGTCTGGGCCAATTCCTAATCACATCGATTTTCTTAGGATCCACTTTTATGCCATCCCCCGACTTACATGACCCAAGAATGCAACCTCCTTCAACCAAAATTCACACTTATCATATTTAGCATACAATCTCTCCTCCCTTAACCTTTGTGAGAAAACCCTCAAATGACCCATATGCTCTTCCCTACAATGAGAATAGATCAACATATCATCAATGAAGTCCACCACAAAGGAATCAAGGTAGGGCTTGAAGACTCTATTCATTAGGTCCTGGAAAATGGTCGGAGCATTAGTCAACCCAAAGAACATCACCACAAACTCATAATGCTCGTATCTAATTGGGAATATCACACTCTCTCACCCTCACTTGATGGTACTCGGACTGAAGATCAATGTAAGAGAAAAAGCTAGCCCTTTGCAATTGGTCAAACAAGTCATCAATCCTTAGAAGAGGATATCTATTCTTTATAGTGACCCTATTGAGTTACTGGTAGTCAATGCACATTCTAAGTGACCTATCTTTCTTCTATACAAACAACATCGGTGTACCCCAAGGTGATTGTCTAGGTCTAATAAATCCCTTCTCCAATAAATCTTTCAATTGCTCCTTTAACCCCTTCAACTCCGCTAGGGCCATAGGGTAAGGGGGAATAGAGATAGGTTAGGTGTCGGAAAGGGGTTCTATGCCAAAATCTATCTCCCTTTCGGAAGGGACACCGAGAAAGTCATTTGGGAATATATTAATAAATTCATTTGTAACCGGGACTGACTCAATGGAAGGGACTTTGGACTCTACATCTTTGACTCTCACAAGATGATACAAACACCCCTTGGAAATCAACCTATGGGCTTTAATGTATAAGATGAACCTACCCCTCACTATTACATCATGACTTTCCCACTCAAGGACAGGTTTGTTTGGAAATTTAAACTTGACCCTATGGGTTCTACAATTAATAGAAGCATAGTATGCATGCAATCAATCCTACCCAAGAATAACATGAAAATCAACCATATCTATGCAAGATGAAAACCAGACAATTTCTATACACTCTCCTAGCAACAATAGATGCACCAATAGGAGTAGACACTTCATATGACTCATGCAACAACTCCGACTCAACATGGAACTTTTGAGCAACAAAAGGGGTAACAAAGGAAAGGGTGGCACCCGGATCAATCAAAGCATATACATCAAGATAAAAATTTTTCAACATACCGATAACAATATAACGGACTTCACCAACCACTTGCCTCCAATGTAAAGCATAAAAGTGA
This sequence comes from Solanum clarkiae, assembly GCA_011800125.2. Taxonomy (NCBI): domain Eukaryota; kingdom Viridiplantae; phylum Streptophyta; class Magnoliopsida; order Solanales; family Solanaceae; genus Solanum; species Solanum clarkiae. Next base: position 4,035 of record JAABOM020117974.1, on the reverse strand, counting down.
TTGTGCCTTGGGGCACCACCTTGAGGACTAGCTCTACCTAATGGGACCCTATTTGCACCCCGAACCTTGCCATGATTTCTTGGACAATTAACCCTCTTGTGACCAAGCTCCCCACAATCAAAATATGTATTAGAACCCTTTATACATGGGCCCTTATGACCCCCCTTCACACCTAGGAAACGTATCAATGAGAGCCACACCACCAACATTACCTTGGGGCCTAGGAAAGTCATTGGTAAACCCCCTATTAGTAGCACGAGGAGGCCTCGGGCCTTGAAATATAGCACCCCTTAGAACTTGCCCTCAAGGCGGGCTCTCTTAGCCTTATTGCCCCTCCTCTTCCTCAAATGTTCTTCTTCCATTTGCTCAGCATATGTCATCAACCGAGACAAGTCCATGTCACCAATAAGCATTGCGGATCGGCACTCTTCACTTACTAAATCAGAGACCCCCATATCAAACTTATTCATTCTTGACCCAGAATTGGTCATCAAGTAAGGAACATACTTTGAGAGTTGATTAAATTTGAGGGCATACTCCCTCACACTCATACTACCTTGTTTCAAGCTCATAAATTCAACCAAATTCGCTTCCCTAAGCTCAAGAGGGAAGAACCGATTAAGGAAGAAAAACTTGAATTTCTCCCAAAACATCATATTGCCATTACCCTTCTCACCTTTCCATTGATCAAACCAAATTTGGGCCACCCCTAGAGTTGGTACGCGACCAACTCCGCCTTCTCATTTGATCTAGCACCTTTGATCGATAAGATTTTATAGATTTCATCAATAAACTCGTGTGGATCCTCATCGACCTTTGACCCATAGAAAATCGGAGGATTCATCCTTATGAAGTCTCTTACCCTAGCTCCCGGGGTATTATCATGAGGGGCTTGGGCCCCTTGTTGGACTTGATTGGCCACCACTTGGGCAAGCATAGTGAGGGCATCCGTTAGCTCGCCATTGGTAGGTTGTTCCTATTTAGTTTGGGCCCATCTTCCTCTAGTATTCAGAATGATTTAGCATGGCAAAGAACAATAGTTAGGGGGAAAGAAACTTATCACAACTCTAAAGAACGACTTAGAACAAAAAGAAGGGAAACATTTCCTAAAATGCCTCATAGCCTCCTATTCATAGTCATGGCGTTCTTCACAACCATGAATAGAACTCTAATCGATGCGATATGTTGGACTTCGAGGATCTATCAATCTAGTGCTTTGATACCAAGTTTGTCATGACCCAAGTCAGGGGTGTAGAGATGACACAGCGAATGGGGAACCTGAAGGGGACTCCAAACAAGCCTCTTAGCATATCGTCACACTTCTTTAGTTGCGGAAGCATAATAAGATATATACAATTAAAATTAAGGGAAATGGGACTAAGGGAAACTTGTATAAACACCGAAGTCAAAAGTCAAGAGTCATGCTCATACATAACACACACCTTGTCCAACATACACTTCTAAAATATAGAAACAACGGGGGCCAGGACAAAGTAACCAGGCTCACCCTCATAGACAACGGTAACACAAGATAATGTCTAAGTACATAGATAATAGAGAAAAACATAAACCAAAGTCCCCGAAATGGAGGACTCACCCACAAGCTTGGAATAGCACCACCTAGCCACGTGGAGGAGGAGGATGATCAACTTGGGCACCGATTCCTACATAGTGATATCATGTAGGCAAGAGTATGTGTTAGTACGTTTAAATGTTCTAAGTATGGGAGATGTAATGCAACAAGAGATAGGCATCATAATCCAAAATGCAAGACGATAGACAATAGGTGTATTATAGCAAGATGGAGTGTATGATCAATCCATAATTAAATCATGCTTAAGTATATCATGTTCATATAGAATAGCATATGTGAAGAATGAGACCAAGCTAGCTCTCCAAGGTACAAACACCTCAGTAGGTTGGTGATGATCACACCTATCATCCTAGTGAATGAGAAATAAACCCCTCATTTAGGTTGGTGATGATCACACCCATCACACTAGTGAATGAGTATAAACCCCCATCCAGTTGGTGATTATCGCACCTATCACCCTAGTAAGTGAGTATAAACCCCATCCGGTTACCGGCTCTTTTCCCCGGGTTTGGCATGGTCTATGCAACACTTTATATAGGATACATCACAAGCTCTAATGCAATACCTCATATAGGTATAATCACGTTAATAAGCTAATTTCATCATCATATAATTATTATAACATCATTTATATCATATCTCATGCTTTGGACCTTCATTTCCTCAAGAAATCATAACTGAATATTTTATCAAGCACCTTGAGGATATGTAATGGGGGTAAAAGAACATGCAATTTATCAATGAAATCATACAAGAAAATCTGAGGTAAAACCTTTAATCAACACCTTGAAACACCCCTAAGACATTCATATCAAAACCCCTCATCAAATCCAAAATTAGATCTAAGATTTGAAGCTCAAAACATACTTAAACAACCATAGTTTCATGTATTAAAATCACTATGTAGTAAATTTATCAATATTCAAGACCAACATATAAAGTCAACTTAGAAAAATCTGGGCGAACTAGGAAAAAATAGCGCAGGAAAACAACCTCTCTGTGTCGCGGAGAGATCGCGGACCGTCTTTGGAAATTGCACCAAGTGCAAATCTTATAATTTGATTTTTTTGCTTTAAAATTGAGGTTAGACCCTTTTCACCCTATTTTTGACCTCCTGAACAATAATATAAAGTCGGATTTTCAAAATTCCAAAAGTATTTTTAGATATATGGTTATGATTACATATGAGGCATGTTTTCGGGAATATTTTGGGGTCGTTTCAAATAGATAACACAACTATGAATTTATACATTATCTACACTACCTAAACATGATGGTTCCATAAAAAATTAAATTTCCACAAGAAAAAAAAGCATGACAAGAAAAACTTGGGATCAAAAATAGGAAAGTTATAGACTTGAGGTTACTCAGACTTCACGTTAATCCATAACTTACCACACCCTACCAAAATAGGATACTTTGTCGTCAAAGTAAAAACACATAGAATAGGTGCAAGGGGTATACCTTGGGTTGCCTCCTAGGAAGCGCCTAATTTATTGTCACGACATGACAGAAAGCTTGTATGCTCATGCGTCATCAAGATACCAATCTTCCATTGTCTTGATATCTTCCATGTCACTAATGTACCGTTTGACCCTCCGACTATTGACTTTGAAAGTGTTTTCATCCCTTCTTTCTAACTCGATAGCTCCATGACTAAAAACATACACTACTCTGATGGGCCCTATCCACTTAGATTTGAGTTTGCTAGGAAACCACCTCAACCTGTAGTTGTAGAGTAATACCATGTCTCCCGGGGCAAATTAGCAATCTTTATTTCTGCAATCGTGCTGAACTTTCATTTGTTGTTTGTACAATGCAGAGCTCTCATATGCATGCAGTCTAAATTCATCAAGCTCATTCACTTACATCAACCTAGAAGTTACAGCTTCATGCCAATCTAGATTCAACTTCTTCAATGCATATAATGCCTTGTGCTGAAGTTCAACCGATAGGTGATAGGCCTTCCCAAGCACTAATTGATAAGGGGAAATTCTGATGGGAGTTTTGAAGGCATTCCGGTAGGCCCATAAATCATCATCCAACTTTCTCGACCAATCAGTGCATTTCATATTCACCATTTTGCATAAAATTTGCTTTATTTCTAGATTTGATGCTTCTACTTGCCCACTAGTTTGGGGATGATACGGGGTTGCCACTCGGTGCTTCAGACCATATCTTTCAAGTAGAGCTTTGAACAATCGGTTGCAGAAATGGGAACCCCCATCACTGATAATTGCCCGAGGTGTATCAAACCTAGAGAAAATGCTTCTTCCTAGAAACCCGGTAACACTCTTACCCTCATTGTTCGATAGAGCCACGGCCTCCACCCACTTAGAGACATAATCAACTACAACCAGAATGTACTTGTTACCATGAGAGCTAACAAAAGGTCCCATAAAATTAATGCCCAAAATATCGAATAGTTCTATGACCAAAAT
>JAABOM020117954.1:0-63594 GCA_011800125.2 Solanum clarkiae | reverse complement strand
AATTAAAATTTTTAAAACCATTTAACTAAAAATACAACACTTGAAAATTATAATATGAATAAATATTAGAATCCGTACCATTACCAAATATGAAGTTTTCCTCATTATTAGTATAACATAGAAGGGACAAAACATTTAATATTAAGGAAGAAATAAAAGAAAATGACATTAATAATTGACAGAAGAACTGCTTCCTTATATTGAACTCATCAACTCTTGGGATAACATACGTAGCCTATTGTCACGGACTTAGAGCTTTACTAAGACTTTCGTGCGGTACTAATCAATTTACTCATGATTCTTTTACGATCTTGTAAATACTAGTAAGCCTTTAACTCTTAATCACCAAGGAAACGCTAGATTAAGAAGACAAGAGAGCTTTGAAAAGAAGATTCTTTAGAACACTTGGAAGATTGTTACAACCTTCTTGGATGGTTTGTACAAATGAGAGGCCCTCCTATTTATACTACCACCTAGGAGCCAAAGTGCAATTAATAATTACTTAGAAGTCCCTCACTTATTTACACTGTAGTCCCCTCTCTAGAATCTTCCATACTATTCTAGAGAGAACTAAAGACTACAAGATATTTCTATACAATCCTAGAATCATCCACACATCTCTAAAGAGTTCCACACATCTCTAGAGAGTTCTACACATCTCTAGAGTCTTCCAAAGAACTTCAAGAGCTATCCACAATATTCTAGAGTCTTCCACAAACCTCTCCAAGACTCTAGTTTCTTCTCCTTGACTCTAGATTCTTCCTTATTTTTAAGAACAAGTAGTGGGTTGTCACACTCTCCCCTACCTGATGTTGCGACGTCCTTGGCACAATGTTGCTGTTGGAACTACCTGTCTCCACCTTCGGACTGTCGCTAGTCTTTCTTCCATTCCCTTGTGGTCTTCTATGGAGTTTGCTCTCTTTCCGTGCCCGAGGAGTACTGCTGCAGTTGGCTGTCCTTTCTCCCTCTTGGCTTCCTTCGATGGCTTCTCTTCTGACGACTTTTCCTCTTTGCGGGCGTGGAACACGACAATGGCTTTTTACCCTGGAACCCCTCCACAAGTCGTAAGGACGTCAACTGAACTTGTCCCCCTAACTTGGGCATCTGTACTAAAGGCACCATGAAGGAACCTCCTTGCTCCAAGACCACGAGTTGTTGGAGGTAGGGGTCAATCACCATATGGTACTTCCGAAAAAATTCCTTTCCAAGGATGACGTCAAAGAGATCTATTGAAGCAACATGGAAGTTGGACTTGCCATGCCACCCACCCAATGCTATATCGACTCCTTGAGCAACTCTACACACTGGAGTTATTGGCGTATTGACCGTCCTAAGTTGCGCATTACTTGGATCATATTTCAGCCTCAACTTGGTTGCTGCAGACGTAGTCACAGTGTTAGCCTCTGCGCTTGTGTTTACCATGGCACGAGCGGGAAGCCCATTGATTGTGATGTCTATGCATGGTGCACGACACCCCTTCAGTTTCTCTAGTTGCCGCATGATAGTTCTGCATAGCCTAATCATGCCTACCTGGGCAGTGTCCAAATCTTCCCCCGATTCGGGTGCCTCTTTCTGTGCCTTTTGGTCCTTCCGTTCCCACAATATGGCACCAAGGCTCTTTAGTTCGGGGCACTTCTTGTAACTATGCGCCCCCCGTATATGTAGTACTTAAGCTCTTTCTCGGGCTGTGCCTTGCCCTCTCCGCTGCTTTTTCACCCGGGCCTCCTGTTATCAGGCCTACCGGTGTCATGATACTTGGGATATTGCTGCTAACCCTAGCCTTTGCTACCATTTCCCCTACCTTGTTCATGACTACCATCCATGTCTTCTCCCCGGTCTTTACCTCACCTGTCATGCTGAGAGTCTGTCAAAGCCTCTGCCTGTGTGATGGCCTCATCAATGGTCCAAACTTGTCGGCATTCCAACTCCATCCTAGCCCAATTCTGTAGGCCATCGATGAAGTGGAACATCATATCATCATCCATGAGGTTGGGGATCTGGAGCATAAGGGTTGTAAACTCGTTCACGGAGGCCCTTATGCTACCCCTCTGCTTCAGCTCCCTAAACTTTCACTTTGCCTCATAGATAATGTTGTTCAGGAAGAAGGCCTTCTTGAACTCCCCCTTGAACTGCTTCCATGTATTGATTGTGCATAACCCCTTCCCTACTTCTGACTCCTTACGTTTCCACCATAACATGACCATCTTCGTCAGATACAACATGGTTGTGTTGATCTTTGTCTCATTGTTCCTCACTTTGTTACACTTGAAGTAATTATCCAAGTGCCACAAGAAGTTCTCCACCTCTTGCACATCACAGACGCCTTTGAAGACAGGTGGCTTGGGGCCTCGATCTTACCGTCCCTTTCTCCAGCAATCCCTACGCATCTCCCAATAGCCACGGCTTCCTCAAGTGCCCTCATCTTTGCACTCATAGCCTCTATGGTGACGCCCATGGTCTTCATGGTGGCGCCTCATAGTCTCCATCTTGCTTAGTGCCTCCATGCGCCAACACTCTAAGGAAGTGATGGTCTCCCTCAGCTTGTATTTTGCTGCCTGACATTCTCCCAACTTTTTTCAAATGCTATCATTCTCCTCAAGGATGAATTCCTCCAAGGTTTGAAACTTGACCTCGAAGTGATTCAATCGCTTGCCCAAGAACTCTACTGCTTGCCTAGCAGCATCCACCCTCGCGATGCATCCTTTGTCTAGCGTGGACATCAGTGGGATCTTTGCCCCATTCATCGTCACTTAACTCAACAGTCGAGAGTGAGTGGGTTGTTATGGTCTCGGTCTGTGTCGGTTCGACTAGCACCTCCTCAACCTTCTTGGAGCTTTTCTTTGCCTTGCGTTTCTTTCCAACATCCAGCGTAACATTGGCTGTGGTGGCGTTGATGTCTCCTTCACTTTCCATGCTCCCCTTAGTTCAAACCTGCTCTGATAACACTCTGTCACGAACTTAGAGCTTTGCTAAGACTTCTGTGCGGCACTAGTCGATTTGCTCATGATTCTTTCACGATCTTGTAAATACTAGTAAGCCTTTAACTCTTGATTTCTAAGGGAATGCTAGATTAAGAAGACAAGAGAGCTTTAAAAAGAAAATTCTTTAGAACACTTGAAAGATTGCTACAACTTTCTTAGATGGTTTGTACAAATAAGTGACCCTCTTATTTATACTACTACTTAGATAATTACTTAGAAGTCCCTCACTTATTTACACTTTAGTCCCCTCTCTAGAATCTTCCATACTATTCTACAGATAACTAAAGATTACAAGATATTTCTATACAATCCTAGAATCTTCCACACATCTCTAAAGAGTTCCACACATCTCTAGAGTCTTTCACACATCTCTAGAGAGTTTCACACATATCTAGAGTCTTTCACACATCTCTAAAGAATTCCACACTTTTCTAGAGTCTTTTACATATCTCTACAGAATTCCACACTTCTCTAGAGTCTTCTAAGGAACTTTAAAAGCTATCCACAATGTTCTAGAGTATTCCAGAAACCTCTCCAAGACTCTAATTTTTCTCCTTGACTCTGGATTCTTCCTTATTTTTAAGAACAAGTAGCGGACCGTCACACTATTGACAATTCCAGTTTGTGGAACCCGATGAGATCCATAAGCTGATAAGCATATTAAATAAAATTGAAGAGAAGAAATATAGATGCCTTTTATATTTTTTCAAAAAAATACTATCAACATCATCTTATATATTTTTTTTGTTCATTTTTATTTGTCTATCATTTCAAATCCAATCTATCTAGTTTCTCCGGTTGAATATTAAATTTACTACACGTGTTCCTCTAATATGAGATGAAGCTCAAAATTATCCCTAATCTTTGAGCTTAGACTTAAAGTCATCCTCATTTTTTTCATATGAAGCATTAATAATATAATGATGCTCTAGGCCATTTCTTCCATTTTCAATTTTGTCTGTATCTAGAGCTTTCTATTGGGAAAAAATGCAGATCAACACAAAAAATATATGGTCAATAATAATAGAAGTAAAATGAAAAAATTAATGACACCAAAAGTTTTATGTGGAAACTCTTTTAAATAAGGATACAATCATAGGCCAAAAGGAGTAACTGATATCATTATATTAGTTTGTTGTGAAATATTAGTCTAAATGTTTAAGAGAGTATTGAGGAATGTCTTATATGATATGAAGGTGAAATATGGACAAGTATAGGTATTTTCACGCATGGGAAGACTTAGACCCAAGACCCAAAAGCCTTAGCCAAACTAATAAAACTAGGCAAAAAGAATAACCCCTCTATGCCCCTGGTGCGTCACATCAGGGCGCGCCTGCTCACTGGAATTTGCTCACTTTGGATTTTCGAATTTTGATACAGTTGTTCTAAAATTCGGGTTAGACCCATTTCCCACTCAATTTTTCCAACTGAACAAGAATATGAAGTCGAATTTTTGATATCGCACACGAATTTTGAGATATATGGAAATTTCGATTCTAGACACTTCTGAGGCACATTTTCGGCACTTTTTGGGGTCGTTTCAGATCTGTCATTGAAGAACCATCACTATATTTTGAACTCATCATCTACTTTATTGAGAACATCTTATTGTTACTAGTCTTCCAATCATATGACTTTCAAGATGCTCCCATTGGGTTTGTGTCATCCGCCAATTTAAGATTATGACTAGCACTACGAGGAAGAATCTCAAAACTTGCCTTACTAGAATTTTGGAGAAAATCGGGCAGAGTGTCCTCTGTTTTTAGGCCTATCCAAAATTTAACTTGTCTCATACATCAGTAACACCACTACCATCTCTAAATTAAATCATAACATCCATCAATAATCCACCCCCCACATAATAATACCAATGCATCTCCAAATACGAATATAAGCCTAAAACTAGTCATATGTCTATAATACGAAATAGTACTCATGACTTTTATAAAGAAGATGACTATGGAGCGACTCTAAGAATCCAAGGGAAGGTCCATAATATAATAAGTTTGTTTCCCACATGAACAAGAGGGGGGTTCACCATGGAATCAATTTGCCACCTTTGGCTAAGTAAACCCTCGCTAATATCACTAGTAATTCTTGGGAGAAAAAAATACCGAGGAGTGAGATGCTGCTCAGTGAGTAATAATGATAACCACAATAGCTTTAATAAGGGACAAGTAAGAAAATATGCTCGTATAATAATCAAAATAATATAATAAATACTCTTTCAAAAATCAATAGCCATAATCACTCTTGTTGTCTCATATAAGAAAATCAACTTCACCATTAGAATATAAACTCAGTAAAATACTTTCATATCAAACAATATACATATTCGAGAGGTTTCCAAGAATGCATCATGTAATTGGTATGTCTAACTTCTTAAAAAATAGATAATAACTGTAAATCTCATATGATTAATCCCTAATCGAGGGATATCAATAATGGTATGCTAGTTCTACCTTCCCACTAATGAGGGCTCTATTTGTAATTGGTAAATACAAGGCGCACCATGTCTAATGAACCCGCAGTTAGCTACGAGATTTATCAAGGTATACTCCTATTTATACTTTTCTTTATAAACCATGTAAGCTTTTCAAAGTAGTACAAGAAAATTCAATCTTATAATCATATCATATCAAACTTAATGAAAGCACATGTAAAAGTACTTTTATCTCAAGTAAATATCAAATCTTTTCAATAATGGTCATCATCTTAATTATCAATATACTTGTCTTGTAAAATACAAATAACTATTTTTGTATCGAATCAAGTAAAAGGACTTGTCTCATATATAAATTTAAATCATTCAGTAACAATTCACTTTATAAATCATGTAAAAAATCGTGAAACTTGTAAAACACAAATTGAGTTAAGATTACTACTCACTGTACTTGTGTTGGAGTACCGAACTTGTCACCTCAAGCACATCCGTAAGGCCTCCTTCTATCAATCTATAACCACATCATATTGATCATGTATTAAATTCCTCATTTAGGCTAATTCATATTTTAAATACGCAACCCTCAACCTTTCGAGAAAAGGCTCCAAAGCTATTCAAACGCCTAACTAGTGCTTCGATTTCACTAAAATGACCTTATCTTGTTTAATTTTACCTTGTAATAAATATAATATACTACACATATACTTTTTCTTATATCCTATATGTTAAATTATTAGAGTTACAATTTAAGAATTATGCACTCTCTCCTATTCATGAAGTTTTGCAAATTTATCTATTTCTTTAATCCCATATTTCTTAAACTCTTAACCTCTGTTCAACAGCCATGAAAAATTGACAAATTAAATTCAGAAACTTATCTTCCTCTTCCATTTTTCTCTAAAGAAACAACAATCAAAGCTCAACAATTTTTTCCCTTTGCTCCTTCGCACGAGAGAGAAACAGAAGTTTTGTTATTATTGGTGTTTTTAAAGAAAAGGACATGAGAGGAGAAAAGAGAATGGTGTGCTTGTTCACATAGAAAAGGGTAGTTGTCCTTCTTTCTTTTTCCTTGTTTAGCTCTCTTCTTTCTCTTTTTTTTTTCTAAAACAAAACAAATAAAATAAAAGGACCATTATGCCCTTAATGAATTATAGGTATTACAGTTTGAGCATGTGTTTTCCTAGAAATGTGGTTCAGCACGTTATCATCAACCCACTTTCTAGTAAATCCACAGACTGTCTATGTAACAAATTTTACTCTTCATTTGTGAAATGCCCCAAAAATGTGCTTCAAAAATACCCATAATCGTCATTTTCATATATCCCAAAATTCGTATATGATATCAAATATCCGACTTTATATTCTTGATCAGAGGAAAAATTGAGTGGAAAATGGATATAATCAGATTTAAGAAGACCTGTAACAAAAAATGATTTTCGCCAACTTTTCGCAAAATAGTGTAGGTCCGCGATGGCTCTGCGATGCACACCAGTCGCGGAGCAGTGTTATCACTTTCTTAATATTCCTGTTTCTGCCTAAGACATTGGGGTCTTGGTCCCACGCCCATTTATGCGTAAAAACACCTTTACTTAGCCATTTTTCAACTCTATATCACTCAAAACCCCTCTCTAAACCCTCTCAACTATTTTATCAAATTTCCCATCCAAATTCAAGTATCTCAAGCTTAATTTCGGATCTCAAGAATTTCATTCAACATTCAAGTCTCCTTTAAGACTACATCAAGGAATCCCCAAATTTAGGTATGTGGGTTTCATCCATTGGGTCCTTTCACCCATGGAGCCCAACCTTCCTTTTTATGAAAATTACATCTTTCCAAGTTGTATCATCTATGAGTATCTTTTGTATGGATTTTGATTATAAAATATATTGGGATTTTATGAAATATTGATTGATTATGCATGTCTATCTACTTCAAGCTTATACTATGAATTGATTTTGTCTATTGAGACTATGGATGTTTTGGGCTATGAAACTATGATCTATTATGAGATTTGATGATGGACTTTTAGGTATCTTACGTGAGGGTTTTACTATGTGTTGGTGGGTTGATTTATATTGAGTTTGAAACGACCCTAAAAAGTGTCAGAAAATGTTCCTTAGAAGTGCCCAAAATTTTAATTTCCATATATCTCAAAATTCATGTGTGATATCAAAAATTCAACTTCATATCTTGTTCAGGTGGTCAAACTTAGAGGGGAGGGGAGGGTCTAACGCCGATTTAAGAGCGAAAGATTAGCATTTATGAAATTTCAAGAATGCAATTTCCAGAGAGCAAAGCGCGCCGCTTCCGTGATGCACAGAGGTATTATTTTGTGATGTTTTTTTTAACTCTATCCAAGGCTTCTAAGTCTTGGGCCTAAGTGTTCCCAAACGTGTATTTACCTAAACTTAGCCATATTTCACCCTCATATCATCCTAAACATTCCCTAATACTCACTCAAACATTTAGCCATATTTTGCACTCCTAAATTCAAGTCTCAAACCTTCAGGATCTAAGGAGTTCCTTCATGCTTCAAGCCTCTATTATCAATCTTCACCAAGAGTTTCTCCAAAATCTAAGGCATGTGGGTTTCTTTCATGGGTTCCTTTCACCCATGATACCTAAGCTTCCTTTTGTTGCAAATTGTATGATTTAAAGGTGATTTATTCATGGATTTGATTATTATGAAAATTACTGCACATTATCTTTGAGCATATGAAATTTTGACCATTTTACCATATTTTGAGCTATGAATCTAAGATTAATTGAAAGGATTGGTGAAGGGTTTTGATATTTACTGCTTAAGGGTGTTACCAAGTATCTATTGAAGCTTTTATATTGAATTTATTAGAATGATTTATTCTTGAATTGCATGGTTTTACACTGGTATTACACACCTTCTAAGTGTTTGATAAAATATCCGGATGTGGTTTCTTGATGAATTAAAGGTCTAAAGCATGAGATATGATATGAGTGACTATATTATGATGACAAGAGCTTATGCATATATATATATATATATATATATATATATTATATATATATATATTCTATATAAAGTATTGCATTAGACCATGCCCGATCCAGGGGGACTAGGAGCCTAGGTAACCTAGTTGAGGGGTTAGTATCTTAAACACCAGGATGGTAGGTGAGATTGCCACTAACCTAGTTGAGGGGTTTGTACCTCATACACCAGGGTGATGGGTGAGATTATCACTAACTTAATTGAGGGGTTTGTACCTCACAACCTCACACACCAGGGTGATGGGTGAGATCATCATTAACCTAGTTGAGGGATTTGTACCTCACATACTACGGTGATGAGTGAGGTCATCATCAACCTACCAAGGGGTTTGTACTTTGGAAATCTAGCTTGGTATCTTCTACAAATATGATATCCTATATAAGCATGAGTTACTTAAGCATGTTTTCCTTAAGCATTGATCATACATGCCATATTGTTATATTATGCCTATTGCCTATTGTTATGCATTTTGATTATGATGCCTATCTCTTATTGCATTGCATCCTACACACTTAGTAGATTCAAACATAGTAACACATACTCTTGCCTACATGATATCACCATGTAGGTACTGGAGCCCAAGTTGATCATCTTCCTCCTCCACATGGCTAGTTCGGTACTACTCAAGTTAGTTGGTGAGCCCTCCATTCTGGGGACGTTTATCTATGTTTCTCTCATTATGTATCAAGACACTCTTATTTATGTTTTATTTTGACTATGAGGGTGAGCCCGTTTGCTTTGTCTTGGCCCCTGCTCTTATCTATGAATTTGACTGCAAACTATGTTTGTTTAAGTATGTTTTGAGCTATGAATCTATGACCTATCTTGAGATTTGATAAAAGGTTTCAATGTATATTGCATGAGGGTATTACTAAGTGTTGATAGGTTGATTTACTTCATGTTTTCTTGCATGACTTTACTCTTGAATTGCATGATTTTACACTAGCATTACACACTCGCCAAGTGTTTGATAAAATGTTCGGTTAGGGTTTCTTGAGTGGTTGAAGGCCTAATGCATGATATATGAGTTATGTGACTTTATGATGATGAAAGTAAGGTATATATGAGTTTATTTCATGAGAGGTATCTTTAGTGTTGCAAGTTGACCATATCTAAGTTGAGGGGTTAGTGCCTCAAACACCTTGACGGGAGGTGGTAAACCCATTAACAGGTTGAGGGGTTCATACCTCAAACACCTTGATGGGAGGTGGTAAACCCATTAACCGAGTTGAGGGGTTGGTACCTCAAACACCTTGATGGGTGGTGGTAAACCCATTAACCAAGTTGAGGGGTTGATACCTCAAACACCTCCAAGTTTACCTTGGATTCCAAGTACTAAGTGGCTTGGTCTATGATAATGGTTTCTTCCTACACATGTAGTATGTTTTTATATAAGCATGTTTCACTTCAAGAATTGTTCATGTATGCCATATTGCTAATATGCTATCTCTTGCTTACGATTATGCATTTTGATTATTTTACCTATCTACTGTTGCATTGTATCCTACAAACTTAGTACATTTTGACGTACTAACGCATACTCTATGCTTACATGACGTTACTATGCAATTAGAGCCCTTCAAGATCATCCTTATTCTCCTTATGGCTAGTACTATCTTCTCAAAGCAAGTTTGGTGAGTCCTCAACTCCAAGGACGATATCTCTTGTTCTTATATTATGTAAAAACTTTCACTACCTATTTATATGCCTTGACTATAAGGGTGATCCTGGAAAGTTGTCATGGCCCTCGCTCAATTCTAAGTTTAGAGATGTTGATGGATAAGTTATGTAATTATACTTGAGCTTGACTCTCTTTGAGTCTTTTTAGTTTTTATGATATGAAGGACTTCCCTTAGCCCCTTATCCTTACTTCTATTCTCTTACGGTTATTTAATTGCTTCTGCAACTGAGGATGTGTAATGATATGTTAAGAGGCTTGTTTGAGGTCCCTTAGGGTTCTACATTCACCATGTCACGTCTAGGACTAAGGTCCAAGTCGTGACACATATGGTTAGGCACCATACACCACTACCTTGGAAGCTTGGCTTGTCATTAACAAACCTCCTATTAGAAGCATTGGAAGACCGTTGGCCTTGGAACTTGTGGCCTTGAGGAAACTGGCCACCCTTGGGATTTTAGAATCCACCTTCAAAACAAGCCCTCTTCGACTCACCACTTTTCCTTTTTATAAGATTTTCCCCCTCTAGTTGGTTGGTATATGTCATGAGGCGGGACAAATCCATATCGCCTATTAGCATGGCGGTATGATACTCTTCATTAATCAAGTCGGATACACCCGACACAAATTTGTTCATCCTTGACCTCGGCTTGACAACCAATTGTGGGGCATACTTGGAGAGTTGATTAAACTTGAGAGGATACTCCCTCACACTCATAGACCTTTACTTAAGGTTCTTAAATTCCATCAATTTATCCTCCTTTAGCTTTGTAGGAAAGAACCAATTGAGAAATCCCTCTTTTAACTCTTCTCAAGGGATAACATTGTCATTCCCCTTCTCCATCTTCCATTGAGTAAACCAAATTTGAGCTACCCCTTTGAGTTGGAAGGCTGCTAACTCTACCTTTTCCTCCGAATTAACCCCCATAATGGACAACACCTTATACACCTCATCAATTCTTGGGGATCCTCATCCAGCTTGGACCCATGAAACTCCGGTGGGTTCATCCTAGTGAAATCCCTCACCCTTGAGGCCGGAGTGGGAGCATGATGAGCTTGGGCCCCTTGGTTTATTTGGTTGGTCATAGCATGGGCCAACATGGTGATAGCATCTCGGAAATCATCATGGGACACTCCCCCATCTTGAGGAGCTTGAGGAGTGGTAGGGGCCGGTTGTTCCTCGGGTGAATGAGCTCTCCTTAGTCTTCATCTTGGAATAGGCATGATCTAGAATGGCAAAGAACATTCATTAGAGGAAAAGACTTACCTTACTTCTAAAGCACGACATAGATCATGAAGAAGGGAACGTTTCCTAAAACACCTCATAACCTCTTACTCATAGTTGTGGCGCGCTTCACAACCATGAATAAGACTTAAATCGGCACAGTGTATTGGATTTCGAGGACCATTAACAACCTAGTGCTATGATACCAAGTTTGTCACAACCCAAGCCTAGGGCCTCGACGTGACACGGCGAATGGGGAACCCGAAGGAACCCCAAACAAGCCTCTTAGCATGTCAATCACACATCCTTGGTCACGGTAGCAAAATAAATACAATAAGAGATATAAATAAGGGAAGTAGACTAAGGAAAGCCTTTGATAATCATAAAATACTCAATAGTCAAGCTCAAAGCGTAAGTACATCAATTGTTCTAACAACACCTCTAACATATATTGTAGATAGGGCCAAAACACTTTCCGAGCTCACCCTGATAGTATCAAGTGTTCAACATAAAGAAATAGCAAATGTCAAGGGTAATATAGATAGTGTCCTTGAACTTGAGGAGTCACCAAGGCTTATATCCAAAAAAGCACTGAACTAGCCATATGGATGATGATCAAGAGGTGCTTCAGTTCCTACATGGTAATATCATATAGGCATAGAGTATACGTTAGTACGCTTGAATGTACTGAGTATGTAGGATGCAATGCAACAAGACATAAGCCAACATAGTCAAAATGCATAATCATAAGCAATGGAAAGGTATAATATCAATATGGCATGTATGATCAATGCTTGAAGTAAAACATGCTTATAAATCATTTAACTTGCAAATATAAATTACATGTGTAGGATGAGACCATAACCAACATAGACCAAGCAAACTGTTACTTGGAATCCAAGGTATGTCACCCCCTTGGAAGGTGATTGAGGTATCTGAAACGCCCCACATTTGCTTAGGAATTCCCCATAATCGTAATTTACTTATGTCTCAATATTAGTGATATCTAAACACCCCTCCTCGTAGCTCGAAAATACCCCATGATGCATATTTTCTTTAATATCTCACAATCCATATAATATTTTTTTAATCCGACTTCATATTCTTGTTCAGAGGGAAATATTGTGTGGGAAAATGAGTACCTACAAGGTATATTTTATCCTTTCCAAAGAAATAATTTTTTAGTGAAACTTCATAAAAACAGTAGCTTTTCACGATGCGAACTTGGTGCGGACTAGTTCAAAAATTTTTGAAAAATTCTTTTTTACCTCCAGGACAATTGGATAAGAACCCAATACCTATATATGTGAAATTCCCTCATTCTTTAACCATTTTTAGCCCTAAAAACTCACAACAAAAATCAAATTCCTCTCTAATCTTCACTAAATTCTCCATCCATTCTTGAGACTTCCAAGCAGTTTTATTGGAGTTCAAGGAAACCAAGTCAAGTATCAAGTCCTACTCAAGTCTTTCTTCAAGAAACTCAAAGATTAAGGTATGTGGGTTTCAATCATTGAGTCCTTTCACCCGTGGTACCAAACCTTCCTTTTTTTTTTTTTTACATAAATTGCATATTTTTGAGATGGTTTATCTATGAGTATATCTGATAATGAATTTTGAGTATAAACTATATTGGGGTTATGTGAAATGTTGTTCAACTATGCATGTTTTAAGCTATGGATCCTATTGTGTGAATTGATTAGGAATTTTGATGTATCTTGCAAGAGAGTATTACCTAGTGATGCTGGGTTGATTTAAATCAATTTTCTCACATTTCTTTACTCTTGAGTTGTATGATTTTGAACTAACATTACATATCCGCCAAGCGTTTGATAAATTGTCTTCTTTAGGATTCTTGAGTTATTGATGGTCTATTGTATGGTTTACAAGTCAAGTGTCTTCATGATGTTCATGGGCTACAAAGTATGTTTTGAAATCGTGATATTATCTATGATTTTACGAGTCTCGGTTGTTTATGAATTATTGAATTCTTATATGAAGGTTTATGTTAAAGCCTACCTGATGGGGTTATGAACTATGTGATATGCCTCACCCTCCAGTACAAGGCTAATTCTGACATAAAAGGGCTATGAACTATGTCGTATGGCTCACCCTTATGTATGAATCAATGCTACTTACTATCTCATTCTCCCATGAAGGGGTTATAAACTATGTGGTATGCCTCACCCTCATGTGTGATTACATCGTATTATATTATGTGTGCATGTAGGGGTTATGAACTATGACATCCCTCTATCCTCATGTACTAACCATTACCAACTAGAAGGGGTTATGACCTTCTAGTACAAGGTGAATTTCTACATGAAGGGGTTATGAACTTTGTTGTGTGTCTCACCCTCATGTATGAAACAATTCTACTTACTATCTTATTCTACCATGAAGGGGTTATGAACTAAGTGGTACGCCTCACCCTCATGTGTGATTCGACACTTTGTATTATATTTGTGTGCATATAGGGGTTATGATTTTTCTATCTCTCTACCCCCATGTACTAACTATTACCTACTAGAAGGGGTTATGACCTATGCTATACCACTCACCCTCTAGTATAAGGTATTTAGATGATCTAATTATATCACCTTATTGTGTTGAAGAAGCTATGTAAGAATGATTATTTTCGAGCATGTTTTACCTCAAGCATCATTCATGCATGCCATGTTGATATCTTACTTATCCTTTGCTTATATTTATACATTTTGATCATGTTGCCTATCCTTTGTTTCATTGCATCCTACATACTTAGTACATTCAAACGTACTAATACATACTCTATGCCTACATGATGTTACCATATGGGGACTTGAGCTCTATTTGACTATCCTCCTCTACGTGGCTAGTTTGACATCTTAAAGATAAGATTGATGAGATCTCAAATTCGAGGACACTATCTACTTTCTCTTGTCATTTCTAAAATATCTTTATGTTGATATTTGATAATTATGAGGGTGAGCCCGGAAAGTGTCTTGGCCCCGCTCTATTTTAAGTTTAGAGGTGTTGTAGCAATATTATGATGTGTCTATGCTATGAACTTGACTCCTTATGTTTGATAAGGATCCCCTTAGTCCCTTTATCCCTATTTTGACTCTCTTGTTGTTGTTTAATTGCTTTCGCGACCAAGAATGTGTGTATGATATGCTAAGAGGCTTGTTTGGGATCCCTTCGGGTTCTCCATTCTCCGTGTCACAGCTAGGCCCTAGGTCTGGGTCGTGACAAAGATGGTATCAAAGAATTAGGTTTTTAATGGTACTCAGAATCTATCAGACCACGTCGATTAGAGTCTTATTCATGGTTGTGAAGCGCACCACAACTATGACTGGGAAGCTATGAGGCATTTTAGGAAATATTTCACTTCTTCATGGTCTATATCGTGTCTTAGTTGTAAGGTAAGGCTTATTCCTCCTAACGAATATTCTTTACTTTTCTAGTTGTTGATCATGCCGCTACAAAGAAGAAGACCAAGGAGGGGTCGTGCACTTGTGGGACAACTGGCTTAACCCGCTCCTCAAGCTCCTCAAGATGAAGGGGATACCAAAGTTGAATTTTAGAATGCTATCACCCTGTTGGCCCATTTTATGGCCAACCAAATCAACCAAGGGACCTAAGCCCCTCATGATATCACTCTGGCCTCAAGGGTAAGGGACATTACTAGGATGAGTCTACCGGAGTTCCATGTGTCTAAGGTGGATGAGGATCCCCAAGAGTTTCTTGATGAAGTGTATAAGGTGTTGACTATCATGAGGGTGACTTCAGAGGAAAAGGCAGAATTGGCATCCTACCAACTCAAAGAGGTGGCTCAAATTTGGTTTGTGCAATGGAGAATGAAGAGGAAAAATCGTGATGCTATTCCTTGGGAGGAGTTTAAGGCGGTATTTCTCAACCGGTTCTTCCCTCTTGAGCTAAGGGAGGCCAAAATGATGGAATTTATGAATTTGAAGCAAGGGTCGATGAGTGTGGGAGAGTATGCCCTCAAGTTCAACCAACTCTCTAAATATGCTCCACAATTGATTGCCGATCCGAGGTCTAGAATAAACAAGTTTATGATGGGGGTATTTGATTTGAATGAGGAGTGTCATACCACTATGTTGATAAGTGATATGGATTTGTCTCGCCTCATGACCTATGCCGAATAACTTGAGGGAGAAAAACTTAGGAAGAAGAGAAGTGGAGAGTCCAAGAGAGCTTGATTTGAGGATGACCGGTTCCAACAAGGTATCGAGTTTCAAGGCTAAGGGTCTTCTAGTGCTCCACAAGAGGCTTGCTATGAATGGAATGGATAACCGAAGGTTCCAAGGTGGCAGTGGTGGGATGAGTTTTCCAAAATGCCCAAAATGTAAAAAGCATCATCATGGCAAATGCCTAAAGAATTCAAGTATGACTTATGGGTGTGGGAGAGTAGGTCATACGCTTGTTGATTACCCTTATATTCGAAATAAGGGAAAGGAGGGTCATCCTCAAGTCAAGGTGATCTTGTTTCTCAAGAGGCCCAAAGAGGCAAGGGGTAGATGAGGCGCCCGATGTTGCTATCGATACATTAAAGTTTCTTTTGATCTTGATATATATGCATTGGTAGGTCTGGGTGTCACTATTCCTTTCATTATTCCTTTTGTTGCTAGTGGGCTTTATGTGTATCTCGAATTGTTATGCAGACTTTTTGGTGTCTACACCATTGGTGAGTCTATTGTTTCTAGAAAGGACTATGGAAATCATTCTGTAGTCATGTTGCATTTAGGTCTTGACTTGTGATTTTGTTGGATTAGACATGGTGGATTTTGATGTCATTCTTGAGATGGATTGATTACATGCATATTGTGTCTCCATTGGTTGTAGCACCCATAGGGTGAAATTCCAACTCCTTATTAAACTGGTGCTTGAGTGGTAGTGAAGAGGTAGGTTCATTTCTTGTCTTAAGGTCTAATTGATCCCTAAGGTTTACATTTATCATCTTGTAAAAAGAGGAATGTTTGAGTCTAAGGTCCTTCTTGTTGAGTCAATTCCGATGGTCAATGAGTCCTTGGTGTTCTTTCGGATATTTTGAATTTGGGTGTAGCTAGTACACCGACTATGTCTGTGGGTCTCATGAATAGGATCTTTAATCCCTACCTTGGTATATTGTGGTGGTCTTTGGTGATGATATGTAGGTTTGTTTCCGGAAGTGAGGAAGAGCTTGTGAATCATTTGAGGGTGATGTTGTGAATTTCGTAGAAGGGGAGGTTGCTTGTTAATTATGGAAAGTGGGAGTCTTTGGGGTGAAAAAAAGGGTAGTTAGAGAAGTACATCGGTTGACTAGGTTGGGAATGAGGTTGGGTGAAGTTGAGAATGGTGGTGTAGAGGTTTTGATGGTTCCGAATCATCTTTGATTGAAGAGGTCTAATTAAGCAAGTCCATGATTTCTACCTTGATAATGTTGGAGGTCTTGGTGAGGGATGGTAGAGTGGAGGTTTTCTCCCAAGGGGGAGATGGTGGCTTTTGATGCCAAAATGGACTATGTGTGTTTAAGGTTGACAATTAGGTTAAGGTTTGTAAGTCCTTATAGGGTTGGAGGGATTGGAAAGGCTGCAAAAGGATTAGAGTTGCTTATGGATATAGATATGGTTCATCTGGTTTTCCCATATGTCTATGTTAAGGTGGTGTGTGGTGACCTAAGTGCTATGGTAACTTTGAAGGTTGTGGATGTGATGAGGGATAATTTGACTTATGGGAGGTTCCGGTAGAAATATTGGATAGGCAAATGAGAAGGTTGAGAGTCAAGGATGTAACTTCCGTCAAGGGTCTTTAGAGAAATCGATGAGACGGAGAAGTCAATAGGGGAGCCAAAGCGGTCGTAAAAGAGCAATATTCGTACCTCTTTCACTCTATTCAAGCCTTAGATAACAACTAAGTCCTTCATGTGATTCCAAGTCTTAAGATTCATCCCTCATGTTATTTGCATACATTCATGTTTAAATTGATAAGTTCATGGTGATTTTGGCACTTATGTTGAGGTTTTTTTGAAATGATGTTTAAGTGCAATGTTGCATTCTTGTGTGGGCTAAAATTATCTTGCTTACTTCTCTTGTATACGTTTCTTTGACATTCGTGGACGAATATTCCCAAGGGAGAAATATTGAAACGCCCCATATTTACTTCGGAATACCTCATAACCGTAATTTCCTTATCTCACAAAATCGAGGATATTTAAACACCTCTCCTCGTAGCTCAGAAAGACCTCATGATGCATATTTTCTTTAATATCTCACAATTCATGTAGAATTTTGCAAATCTGACATCATGTTCCTGTTCAGTGGAAAAAATTGTATGGAAGAACGAGTACCTACAAGGTATATTTTATCTGTGCTAAGAAAATAATTTTTTGGTGAAACTTCACAAAAACAGTAGTTGTCCGCGACCAGTCTGCGATGCAGACCTGGCGCGGACTAGTTTAAAAATTTCCAAAAAATTTTTTTTTTACTCCAGGGCAATTGGGTAAGAACCCAATACTTATATATGTGAAAATCCCTCATTCTTTAGCCATTTATAGCCCAGAAAACTCACCAAAAACTCTCAACTTCCTCTCTAGTCTTCGTCAAATTCTCCATCCATTCTCAAGACTTTCAAGAAGTTTTGTTGGAGTTCAAGAAAACCAAGTCAAGCCCCAAGTCTTCCTCAAGTCCTTCTTCAAGAAACTTTAAGATTAAGGTATATGGATTTCAACCATTGGGTCCTTTCACCCTTAGTGCCCAACCTTACTTTTTCTTTTTTTTTTTTTTTACATAAATTGCATGTTTTCAGGATAGTTTGTGTATGGGTATATCTTATTATGAATTTTGTGTATAAACTATATTGGGGTTTTATGAAATGTTGTTCAACTATTCAGGTTTTGAGCTATGAAGCTATGATCTATTGTGTGAATTGATCAGGGATTTTGATGTATCTTGCAAGAGGGTATTAATTAGTGATGGTGGGTTGATTTACATCGATTTTTCTCACATGTATTCACTCTTGAGTTGCATGAATTTGAATTAACATTACACAATCGCCAAATGTTTGATAAATTGTCTTGTTTAGGATTCTTGAGTTATTGACGGTCTATTGCATGGTTTACAAGTCAAGTGACTTCATGATGTTTGTGGGCTTCAAAGTATGTCTGAAATCATGAAATTATATATGGTTTTACGAGTCTCGGTTGTTTATAAATTATTGAATTCTTATGTGAAGGTTTATGTTAAAGCCTACTAGATGGAGTTATGAACTATGTGGAATGCCTCACCTTCTGGTACAAGGCGAATTTCTACTTGAAGGGGTTATGAATTTTGTTGTGTGTCTTACCCTTATGTATGAAACAATGCTACTTGCTATCTTATTCTCCCATGAAGGGGTTATGAACTATGTGATACGCCTCACCCTCATGTGTGATTCGACACTTTGTATTATATTTGTGTGCATATAAGGGTTATGATTTTTCTATCTCTCTACCCCTATGTACTAACCATTACCTACTAGAAGGGGTTATGATCTATGCTATACCACTCACCCTCTAGTATAAGGTATTTAGATGATCTAATTATATCACCTTATTGTGTTGAAGAAGCTATGCAAGAATGATTATTTTCGAGCATGTTTTACCTCAAGCATCGTTCATGCATGCCATATTGATATCTTACTTATCCTTTGCTTATAATTTTGCATTTTGATCATGTTGCCTATCCTTTCTTGCATTGCTTCCTACATACCTAATAAATTCAAACGTACTAACGTATACTCTATGCCTACATGATGTTACCATGTAGGCACCGGAGCTCTATTTGACTATCCTCCTCCACGTCGCTAGTTTGACATCTTGAAGATAAGCTTGGTGAGTCCTCAAGTTCGAGGACACTATCTACTTTCTCTTGTTATTTTTAAAACATCTTTATGTTGATATTTTATAATTATGAGGGTGAGCCCTGAAAGTGTCTTGGCCCTGCTTTATTCTAAGTTTAGAGGTGTCGTTGGAATGTTATGATGTACCTATGCTATGAGCTTGACTCCTTATATTTAATGATATCAAAGGATTCCCTCAGTCCATCCCTCAATATGGTGGTACGGGAATGGCATCCCCCAACAAGGTGGTCGAGGTACCTACCCCTCAACATGGTAGTATGGGCATGTCACCCCTAACAAGGTGGTTGAGATATCTACCCCTCAACGTGGTAGTATGCACATGCCATCCCCCAACAAGGTGGTTGAGGTATCTACCCCTCAATGAGGTAGTATGGGCATGTCACCCCCAACATGGTGGTCGAGGTATCTACCCCTCAACGTGGTAGTATGGGCATGCCACCCTCCAACAAGGTGGTCGAGGCATGTCACCCCTTCAACAAGGTGATTGGGCATGTCAACCCCCAACAAGGTGTGGTCAACTTGCAACACTATAAATACTTCTCATGAATTCGATGCATATATGCAATCCCTTAA
The DNA here is from genome assembly GCA_011800125.2 of Solanum clarkiae. NCBI lineage: Eukaryota > Viridiplantae > Streptophyta > Magnoliopsida > Solanales > Solanaceae > Solanum > Solanum clarkiae. The sequence goes on along the minus strand of JAABOM020117954.1, from coordinate 43,787 downwards.
TCATCATAAAGTCAGTTTACTTATAAACCATGTAGTAGTTCAACAATAACTTGAGAATCCTTGTCAAGACATTTTGTCAAACACATGGTGGGTGTGTAATGCTAGTTCAAAAGATCATGTAATTAAAGAGTGAAGTAATGTGAGAAAACTCAATATAAATCAACCCACCAACACATAGTAACACTCTCATGTAAGATACCTTGAAATCCATCATCAAATCTCATAATAGATCATAGTTTCATAGCCCAAAATATGCATAGTCTCAATAGACAAAACCAATTCATAGTATAAGCTTGAAGTAGATAGATATGCACAATCAATCAACATTTCACAAAACACTAACATAGTTTATAATCAAAATCCATAATAAGAGATATCCATAGATGATACAACGTAGAAACACGCAATTTTCATAAAAAGGAAGGTTGGGCTCCATGGGTGATAGGACCCAATGGATGAAACCTACATATCTAAATTTGGGGATTCCTTAATGTAGTCTTGAGGGAGACTTGAAGCTTGAATGGAGTTCTTGAGATCCGGAATTAAGCTTGAGACACTTGAATTTGGATGGAAAGTTTGAGAAAATAGTTGAGAAGTTTTAGAGAGGGTTTTTGAGTGATATAGAGTTGAAAAATGGCTAAATATAGGTCTTTTTACACATAAATGGGCATGGGCCAAGACCCCAATGTCTTAGGCCGAAAATTGCTCCGTTTCACATAAATGGGCATGGGCGGACCCACACATAAATGGGCATGGGCGGACCCACACTATTTTGCGAATAGTTGGCAAAAATTATTTTTTGCTACGAGTCTTCTAAAATCTGGATTATACCTATTTCCCACTCAATGTTGCCCCTTGATCAAGAATATAAAGTCGAATTTTTGATATCACGCATGAATTTTGAGAAATATAGAAATTACTATTAAATTACTACGAGTCTTTGATCTTATGCTTTGTATGAAGACTCTCTTTCCTTTATTGTATGCTTTGACTATGAGGGTGAGCTCGGTTGTTTGTCTTGGCCCCTGCTAAGTTCTATGTTTACAGGTGTTGTTAGACAAGTTATGTAATGATGCTATGAGTTTTGACTCTGTTAAATCTTTGATGTTTATGATATGAAAGATGTCACTTAGTCCTGTATTACCCATTTATCTATCTGTTGTTGTTATTTTATTACTTCCGCGACCAAGGATGTGTAATGATATGTTAAGAGGCTTGATTGGGATCCCTCTGGGTTCCCCATTCACCGTGTCACGTCTAGGCCTTAGGTTTGGGTCGTGACACAAAAGCCCCTTAGGAGTAGCCATAATTACAAAGAAAACCATTTATGAAATAGAATAATAATTGTTTCCAGGGGTCCCATGGTTCGTACAAGGTCATATGGTTTGTCAGCCCTTCTATGAAGCCTCACTTAGCAAAAATAAAGAGACTACACGTGGACAGGCTTTACAAAAACTGGCATAACTTCTTGATCTGAACTCAAAATTAGGTGAATTTGGTAGGTTGTAGGCCACCTAGTTTTTTTGTGCTGAGTGATATGACAATTTAGATTTGACCATTCTATCAGTTTTTGTGAATAGCTTAGCCAATGGAATTCCTTTGAACTTGGCTTGATGAAGTAGACCCATGATGACCCTAATCTACATAAATGAGCTTAGATTGAGGACGTGAAAGTGAATTTAGCTTGGGCTTCGAGGTTTCATGTAAATCCTCCAATTAGAGCTTGAAAAGAGGATTCGGAAAGCGTTTGAGCGAGTGAATGAGAAGCTAAGTGTTTAGAAGAAGAAAAAATAGTAATGAAGGAGTATAAATTGATTTGGAGTCCCGTATAGGGGTTACACGGCCCGTACGAAAGCACATGGAACATATTCCCTTCCGTAATCCAATATGTAGAAAAATATACATCGACAAAGTTCCGATACGGTGATCCTATACTTAGAAAATTTTCATAAAAATGCCTATATGAAAGAATTTATAGACCATGAAGGGGTATACAGTATGTAAGAGGTCTATGTGTGATGTCCCTCAGTCAAAAATGTGGTTTTCATGGCCAAGGATGCACCACACAAGCCACCACACGACCCATAAAAAGCCACTTAGACCGTGTGGGGTCTATCTCGTTTGAGACTTGGTCTTGAACTCAAAAGTTAAGGCTAACACACTACATACAAGGACAAAGGTCACCTTAAGACCCCTCCACATGGCCCATGCTGAGTCACATGGACAACGAAGGCTTCCATAAGGTGTCATCTTGGTCCCAAACTTTCCAGAACCAATTTCCAAGCACCATTATGGTCATACAAACTCCAAGTCATTATATCATCCCCCTTCGGAATATTTATCCTCGAATGTCCTAGAAGAATGCTTGAAAGGTTTGACTTGATCAGGCAACATCCCAAATACAAGAACACAATGCATATTTCTGTAAGGACACAGACATTAAATGATCGTAATAGTGCTTGAAAATTGGGTTTTAGAAAATTTTGCACTAACGTGACACTTTATGGAAGCCTCCATGGGACATGTGACCAAATATATGAGAACCCTAAATCATTTTGTACTCCTTCATTACTATTCATTCTTATTCTAAACACTTAGCTTCTCATTCACTAGCTCAAATTCTTTTCGATTCCTCTTTTCGAGCTCTAATTAGCGGATTCATGTGGAACCTTCAAGATAAATTCATTTCACACCCTTAATCCAAGCTTATTTTTGTGGTTTAGAGTCATCATGGGTCTTCTTCATCAATCCAAGTTCAAAGAAATTCCATTGGCTAAGCTTTTCATATAAATCAATAGAAGGGTCAAATTTAAATGGTCATATCTCTTATCACAAAAAGAATTGGGTGGCCAAAAACCTACCAAATTGAATCCCTTTGAATTATATTTCCAACTATCTGGTTTCACCTAACTAAGAGTTCGTATCAAGAAATTATGCCCGTTTTCGTAAAACTCGTCAATGCAGGGGTCTGTGTGAATTTTTAATTTCATGTCATTAATGGTCCTTACGTAAGTTTGGATTATTATAAGGGTCTTTTATGACCTTTCCACCTATCCTAGACCTATAAATCAACTAATACTCTTTCATTACAATTCATCCTCATTAGAAAACGCTCATGCTTTAGAATTTAATTCTTAAGGTTCCCTCTTCAAGTCTAGTGTTGGGGATTCAATTCAAGGAATACTAGAGGGCTTCAACCTAAGTCAAATCCATCTTAATTCTAACAATTTTGGCAAGTTATGTGAGATTGATTTTTGGTCCCTTTCAACCAAGAATACCCAAACATTTTTACACTTGATTTTATGAAATTTTGTTTACTTTTAATATTAATTTTGAGAATTATGATTTAATAAATTCAATTGAAGTATGAGTTATACTTTATTATTGATTTTAAGTTGATTTAAGCTCTAATATTTTGAATTGCATTATTATAATGAAGAATTGATTATGCATTGTCCCTTTAAAATTTAATTGAAGCATGGGTAATTTAAATTGTGATTTGAATGTGGATTTTAGTTGTAGGTTTACTTGGATTTCATATTATATTATTGATTTTAGATTGTATTTAAGGATAAGGGTCAAAAATACCCCCAACTATGTTTTATTGCTTGACCTAATCCTCGTCATTAAAAGTAAGTTATTTATACCCTCGCTGTTACGAAATTTACCATCTATGCCCCTCAATTGGATGGAAAAGGATTAATCATTTAAAATTAACATGAACTTTTTTAATTAACTATTCTACTTTTAGGCCAATTGTCACGACGCAAGCCTGGGGCCTAGACATGACACAACAAATGAGGAATCCAAAGGATCCCCAAAAATGCCTCTTAACATATCAAACACACATCCTTGGTCATGGAAGCAAAATAACAACAAGAGATATAATAGGGGAAATGGGACTAAGGGCAGTCTTTGATAGTCATAAAATATTTCAAGAGTCAAGGTCATAGCATAATTACATCTTAATATCTTACAACACCTCTAAAATGGAATGGAATAGGGGCCAATACACTTTTCGGGCTCACCCTCACTGTGTCAAGTGTTCAACATAAAGAAATGGCAATGACAAATTAACATAGATAGTGTCCTCGGACTTGAGGACTCACCAAAGCTTAACTTCAAAGCACCAAACTAGAAATATGGATGATGATCAAAAGGTGCTCCTGTCCCTACATGGTAATATCATGTAGCATAGAGTATGTGTTTGAATATACTAAGTATGTGGGATGAAAAGCAACGAGAGTCAAATGTCATAATAACAAGATGCTTAATCATAATCAAGGAACATAAACCCAATATGGAATATATACTCGAACTTTACACAACATGCATGAGATGGGCCGAATAGCTACCCATTCACGTTACGGTATAACTTTTTCGGAGAGTGTCACCAAATACCCTACCTTACGACATAGTCTTTTTGATAGATAGTATAAGATGTCCCCTAATTTACGATATCATCTTTTCGGTAGGATCCATGAATTGTTCTTCCTTACAGTATGACCTTTTCGATAGTACTATAGAGTGTCCTTACCTTACGATATAATTTTTTCAGTAGGAGCCACGAAATGTACCTTATGGCATGGCCTTTTCAGTATATGTTATAAGACATCCTTACCTTACGATATAATCTTTTCGGTAGGAGCCATGAGTTATTCTACCTTATGGCATGGCCTTTTTGGTAGGTCTTATAAGATGTCCATATCTTACGATATAACATTTTCGGTAGGAGTCAAGAAAATAGCTCATCAAACCATCACGTTCAAGTATCAAGAAAGGACTTCACATTTTCCCAAGAGAATAACAAAACATAGGAGCCCAACAATTCACATGCAATTCTATAGGTACTTTACATAAATTTAATATATGCTTGGAAGCCCTTAATCATCATGAAGTCACTTGACTATTATAAATCATGTAACAGATCATCAATACCTTGAGAGTTCTTCACTTGACATTTTATCAAACACTTGGTGGGCATATATGAGTACATATTCAAATCATGCAAAATGCAAGAGTATGAATCATGAAATTGTGAAATTAATGCATCTTAAAGTCATGTAAATCAACCCACCAACATCATGGTAAAACCCCATCATGGGTAAATTGTAAATCATATCAAAACTTCACAATAGTTCATAGATTTCATAGCTTGAATCATGTATAGTCTCAATAGACAATGGTTTATTCATAGTATAAACTCAAAATAGATATTCATGTATAATCAACAATATTTGACAAAACCCCAATATATTTTATGCTCATATTTCATAATAATATATACCCTTAAGAAATACAACTTGAAATCATGGAATTTTCGTAAAATAGGAAGGTTGGGCTCCATTGGTGAAAGGACCCAATGGATGAAACACGCATACCTAAATTTGAGGATTCCTTGATGTATACTTGAAGGAGACTTGAAGCTAAAATTGAGTTCTTGAGATCTGGAATTAATCTTGAGACACTTGAATTTGGATGGGAATTTTTGATAAAATGGTTGAGAGGTTTAAGAGAGGGATTTTGGGTGATATGGAGTTGAAAAATAGCTAAGTATAGGATATTGCATGTGTAAAAGGGCATGAGGCCATGACCCCAATGCCTTAGGCCAAAACAGAAAATTAAGAAAGGCGATAACACTGCTCCGCGATGGGTTCGCATAGCGGAGCCATCGCGGACCCATAATATTTTGTGAAAAGTTGGCAAAAATTATTTTTCACTACGGATCTTCTAAAATCTGAGTTATACCCATTTATGACTCAATGTTTCCCCGTAATCAAGAATATGAAGTCACATTTTCGATATCACATATGAATTTTGAGATATATAAAAATTATAATTATGGACATTTCCAAAGCACATTTTTGGGGTGTTTCAATATCTCCCCTTTGGGAAAATTCGTCCCCCAATGTCAAAACAATATGTATAAAGAGAAGTAATCATGAAGATTTCACCCCGATATGAATGTAACAGGTTGCATTTAAACATCATTTTTAAAAATCTTGACATGAATATCAGAAATCACTGTAAACTTGTTACATAAACATGAATGCATGCAACATGATATGACGGCTAAAACTTAAGACTTGAAATCATAGAAGGGACTTAGTTTACTATCTTAAGCTTGAATAGAGTCAAAGAGGTACAAATATTGCTTCTTCAAGTAAGTCTGTATTCCTACGTGGCACTTTTAACCTGTTGATTCCTCCAAAGAACCTCGACGGATGCCATATCCTTCTTCATCAACCTTCCCACTTGTCTAATCGATATCTCCATAGGGACCTCCTCATAGGTCAAATTATCCTTTACAACACCCACAACCTCTAAGGGCACTATAGCACTAGGGTGACCCACACACTTCCTCTATACCCACACATAAAAGACCAGATGAACCATGTTCATATCCATAGCAACTCCATCCCATAGGCAACCTTACTAACCCTCCTCAAAATTCTATAAGGACCCACAAACCTTGGGTTCAATTTATCTTTCTTGTTAAATCGGACCAAACCCTTCATAGGTGAGACTTTTAAGTAACCAATCATCAACATCAAGCATGCATAGCCTACCTTGGTACCTAAGGACACCATCTCCCCCTTGGGAAAGATGCAAATGGGATGATTTCTATAGTCCTTTCTAGCAACAGTAGATACACCGATAGGAGTACACACCTCATAAGACTCGCACAACAATTCTGGTTCAAGATGAAACTTTTTGAAAACAAAAGGGGTAACAAAAGACAGGGTGCCATCCAGGTCTATCAATGCATACACATCAAAATCAAAGAATTTTAACATACTGGTGACGATATCGGGCCCTTATCAACCCCTTGCCTCCAATGACGAGCATAGAACTGATTGTGCCTTGGGCACCACTTTGTTGGCCTCCTCTCCCCAAAGGAATTGCATTTGCACCCTGGTCTTTTAGACGAACATCTCCACACTCATTTTGATTATGAGAACAATCAACCTTCTTATGGCCCACTGCATTAGAACCGAAAAAAGCATTGGTATCCCTCAAACATAGGCCTCTATGAGTCCTACCACTTTTTGGACACATACCATTGAGCGCCACACCACAATCACCTTGAACCCTTGTATTGTCATTGGTAAACCTTCTATTAGGGGTATGAGTAGACCCTTAGCCTTGATGAAATTGACTACCTTTGAGACATTGGAACTTACCATCAAAACGGGCCCTTTTGGCCTCACCATTCCTCCTTTTTCTCAACTGCTCCCTCTCTATTTGTTCGGTATATGTCAATAGGCAAGACAAATCCATGTCACTAATCAACATAAAGGAGCAACACTCCTCACTCACCAAATTGGATACACCTATCACAAATTTGTTCATTCTGGACCTCGGATCGGCAACCAAGTGTGGAGAATATCTAGAGAGTTAATTGAACTTGAGGACATACTCTATCAAACTCATTGAATCTTGCTTCAAATCCATGAACTCCATCATTTTGGCCTCCTTAAGCTCAAGAAGGAAGAACCAATCGAGAAATGTCGCCTCAAATAACTCCTATAGAACCACATTGTTGTTCCCCTTCTCTTACTTCCATTGTGTATACCATATTTGAGACACCCCATTAAGTTGGTAAGCCGCCGACTCCGCCTTCTCGTCCGACCTAACACCCATGATGGTTAACACCTTGTATACCTTATTAATAAATTCTTGAGGGTTCTCATCTACTTTAGACCCAGTTAACTTCGGTGGGTTCATCCTCATAAGTTTCTCACCCGAAATGCCAAAGTAGGAGCATGAGGGGCTTGGGCACCTTGATTGGCTTGATTAGCCATGACTTGAGCTAGCAATGTGAGAGCATCCCAGAGCTCTCCATGAGCCGGTTATTCCTTGGGTGTGTAGGCTCTTCTTCCTCTTGTCATAGGCATAATCTAAAAATGGCAAAGAACATTCATTAGAGGGAAAACCTTACCTAACTTTTATAGCATGATATGGATCATGAAGAAGGGGAACATTTCCTAAAACGTCTCATAGCCTCTTACTCAAAGTTGTGGTGCACAACACAACCATGAATAAGATTCTAATCAATGTGTGGTATGTTGGATGCTGAGGACCACAAACAACCTTGTTCTCTGTTACCAAGTTTGTCACGACCCGGACCTAAGGTATAGATGTGATAGGGCAAATGTGGAACCCAAAGAGACCCCAAACAAGCCTCTTAACATATCATTACACATCTTCGGTCGCGAAAGCAATTAAACAACCATAAGAGAATAGAAATAAGGATGAGGGGCTAAGGGAAGTCTTTCATGTCATAAAACATCAAAAGAGCAAAAGAGAGTCAAGCTCAAGCATAATTGCATAAATTGTCCAACAACACTTCTAAACTTAGTATTAAGCGGGGCCCAAGACAACTTTCTGGCCTTACCCTCATAGTCAAAAGCATGTAAATAGGTAGTGAAAGTCTTTACATAATAAAAAAACAAGAGATATCATCCCCGAAATTGAGGACTCGCCAAAGTTGCTTTGAGAAGATAGTACTAGCCACGGGGAGGATGAGGATGATCGTGACGGTCTCCAGTTACTATATGGTAACATCACGTTGGCATAGAGTATGCATTACTAAGTTGAGATATAATAGGTATGTAGGATACAATGCAACAATAAATAATCAACATAATCAAAATGCATAATCATAAGCATGAGATAGTATTAGCAACATGGCATGCATGATCATTGCTTGTTGCAAAACATGCTTATATAGAAACATAGAACATGTATAGGAAGAGACCATCATCATATAACAAGCCACTTAGTACTTAGAATCCAAGGTAAACCACCCCTTGGAGGCATTTGAGGTATCAACCCATTAACTTGGGTTAATGGGTTTACCACCTCTCATCAAGGTGTTTGAGGTACCAACCCATCAACTTGGTTAATGAGTTTACCACCTCCCATCAAGGTGTTTGAGGTACCGACCCCTTAACTTGGTTAATATGTTTACCACCTCCCATTATGGTGTTTGAGGTACCAACCCCTAAACTTGGTAAATGAGTTTACCACCTCCCATTAAGGTGATTGAGGTGCCAACCCCTCAACGTGCTTATAGTCAACTTATAATACTAAAGATATGTTTTATCATCATGAAGTCACATAACTCATATATCATGCATTAGGCCTTCAACCACTCAAGAAACCCTAACCGGACATTTTATCAAACACTTGGTGGGTATGTAATGATAGTGTAAAACCATGCAATTTAAGAGTGAAGTCATCCAAGAAAACTTCAAGTAAATCAACTCATCAACACTGGTAGTACCCTCATGCAATATACGTTGAAACCCTTCATCAAATCTCAAGACAGAGTCATGGATTCATATCTCAAACCATGCTTAAACAATAACACTTTTAAGAAACTCCAACATAGTTCATAGTTAAATTCATAGTAAAAAGGAAGCTTGGGCACCATGGGTGAAAGGACCCAATGGGTAAAGCCCACATACTTCAAATTTAGGGATTTTCTTGAACAAGATTTTAACGGAGACTTAAATCTTGAGTGAATTCCTTAAGATCTGGAATGAGTTTTGGCACTTGAATTTTGAGTGAAATATTTGCCTAAGTGTTTGATAGAGTTTTGGGAAATGTCTTGTATGATATAAAGGTGAAATATGGCTAGGGATAGGTGTTTTTACGCATAGGAAAGCTTACACCCAAGACCCCAAAGCCTTGGACCGAGATTAGAAAAACTGGCAATAAAATACACTGGTCCGTGTCTAGTCCATGACGTGGACCCAATGCATAGGATGAATTTATATAGCTCCAGGATAGGTCCGCGTCGCAGAGCGGTCATGGACAACTACTGGAATTGGAAAATTTATGAAAATCAACTTTTGCTACGGGTCTTCTAAAATTCAGGTTATACCCATTTCTCACTTAATTTTTTCTTCGAACAAAAATATGAAGTTGAGTTTTTTGATATCACACGGATTTTGTGATATATAAAAATTATGATTAAAGGAACTTCTGAGGCATATTTTTGGGTACTTTTGGGGGTCATTTCAAAGTGCTTGTGATCACTTTAGGGTGATGTTGCAAATCTTGAGGTATAAGAGATTGTTTGTTAAATATGATAAGTGTGAATTTTGGGTAACAAAAAAAGGTGGTTAGAGAAGTACACTGGTTGGCTTGGTTTGGAATGAGGTTGGCTGAAGTTAAGAACGGTAATGTAGTGGTTTTGATGGTTCCAAATCTTCTTTGGTTGAAGAGGTCAAGATAGAGAAAGACCTTGACCCTGCCTTACTAGAGTTGAATGCGTTGGTGGAGGATGGTGAAGTGGAGGTTTTCTCAAAAGAACTATCCAAACTCTTGAATATATACTTAGAGCATATGCATTGGAGTTTAAGGGTAGTTCGGATGATCATCTTCCATTGATTGAGTTTGCGTACAACAATCACTATCATTCTAGCATTAATATGACTCTTTTAATGCCCTCTATGGTAGACATTGTAGGTCCCTGATTGGATGGTTTGAGGTAGGGAAATGGCTTTGTTGGGTCTGGATCTTGTTATGGAGGCTATGGAGAAGGTAAAGTTGATTAGGAAAGGTTGGAAATAGCCCAAAGTCGTCAAATGTCCTATGCCGATGTGAGGAGAAGGGAGCTTGAATTTAAAATTGGCGATTGGGTCTATTTGGAGGTCTTACTCATGAAAGGTGTGGTTCATTTTGGTAAGAAGGGTAAATTGAGCCCAAGATTTGTGGGTCCTTATAGGGTTTTGAGGAAGATTGGTAAGGTGGCCTATAAGTTGGAGCTGCCTAGTGAAATGGACTTGGTTCTTTTGTCCTTTCATGTCTATGTTGAGAAAATGTGTGGGTGACTCGAACACTATTGTCCCATTGGATTTTGTGGGTATTGTTGAAGACAACTTGACTTATGAAGAGGTTCCAGTAAAGATCTTTGATACACAAGTGAAGAGGTTAAGGAACAAGGATGTGGCTTTCGTTAAGGTCCTTTAGAGGAATGAGCAAGTCTAAAGGGCAACATGGGAGTCCGAGGCGGACATGCAAAAGCTATATCCCTATATCTTCCATTTTACTCAAGCCTAAGGTTCTAATCCTAAGTCCTTTATGTGATTTCAAGTCCTATGTATTAGCCCATGTGTCATTTGTATGCATTCATGTGTATGTTGACAAGTTCATTGTGATTTTGACACATATGTTGAGATTTTTGAAATGATATTTAACTGCATTGTTGTATTCATATGTTGAGCTGAACTCATCTTGATTACTTCTCTTATATATGTTTCTTTGACATTCGGGGACGAAAGTTTCCAAGGGGGAGATATTGAAATGACCCCAAAAAGTGCTCGAAAATATGCCTCAAAATTGCCCATAATCATAATTTCTGTATATATCTCAAAATTTGTGTGTGATATCGAAAATCCGACTTCATATTCTTGTTCGGGGGGCAAAATTGAGTGAGAAATAGGTATAACTCGAATTTTAGAAGACCCATAGCAAAAGTTGATTTTCACAAATTTTAGAATTCAGTAGCTATCCGTGACAGCTCTGCGACACATACCTATCGTGGAGCTGTATAAATTTGTCTTGTGCTTTGGGTTCACGGCACGGACCAAATGCGGACTAATGTACTTTGTTTTCAGTTTTTCTAATCTTTGTCCAAGGCTTTAGGGCCTTGGGCCTAAGCCTTCCTATCCGTAAAAGTACCTATACTTAGCCATATTTCAGCTTCATATCATAAAAGACATTCCCCAATACTCTCTCAAACACTTGGTCAAATATTTCACTCAAAATTCAAGTGTCGAAACTCATTATGGATCTTAAGGAATTCACTCAAACTTCAAGTCTCTATTCAAATCTTATTTATATAGTGATAACACAAATATTGAAATTGATGAAATAAAAAAATACCAATCTACGAGATGGATATCTCCACCTGAGGCTGTATAGCGAATCTATACTTTTCCTATTAGTGAAATGAATCCAATTGTGTACCATCTTCAACTCCATCTTGATGGACAACAACTTGTGTCCTTTAAAAACACTGCTAATATTACTACAATTCTAAATAATCCTATGATTAAAAGACAATGTTAACTGAGTTTTTTATGATGAATAGAGTGAATAGGGAAGCTATAAACTTAAATTTATTATATCGAGAATTCTCAGAATTTTTTGCATGGTCAACTTCATATAGGATGTGGACACGTCATCAACAAGGAAATGCAATTGGTTGAATTGTAACATGTCATCCATCTGAAGAAGAAAGATATTATTTTAAACTCCTTTAATGAACACAAGATATTATGGTACATTTAGAGAATCTTCTGAAAAAAGAGGATTACTACTCTGTGATAATAATTTGATAAGATGTATGTATGAAGTAGTACGTTATCAAATTCCTTAGAGTTTACGACATCTATTTGCTATCCTGTTATTTATTGTAACCCAAATAATCCTAGAGAATTATGGGAAAAGTTTTAGAATTCAATGTTTGAGGATTTTAATAAATATTCAAATATCACTTCAAGAGAAGTTCATTATAAAGTATTGAATCATATTAATGATATTCTCCATTCGATGAGTTGTGATATCAATGAATTTAAACTTATTCCTGGAACAATTAAAGTCTCTACGTTTACTAAAGAAGCTAAAGATATACATTTTGAAAGAAATATTACTATTAGTGAAGAAGACTTACTATTACATAAGAAATTAAATAAAGACCAACAAATAGCCTATAATATAATTCTAAATAGAGTTTTCTCAAATGAATTTGGAGTATTCTTTATTGATGGTCCAGGTGGAACAGACAAAAACTTTCTATACGAGCATTACTAGCTACTATAAAACATAGAGGATTTATTGCCTTAGCAACTGCAACTTCTGGTGTTGTAGCTTCACTTCTTCCGGGAGGTCGGATTGGACATTCCAAATTTAAGTTATCTATAGAAATTGATGAAAATTTTAGTTGTAATATTAGTAAACAAAGTTCACTAGCGTCTTTAATTCAAGATGCGAAATTAATAGTATGGGATGAAGTTTTAATGGAAAAAAATGATTGAGGCATTAAATTTTCTTCTCAAAGATTTAATGAAAAAATATACTTTTCGGTGGAAAAGTACTTATTTTTAGTGGTGACTTCAGGCAAACTCTGTTCTCTGTGGAGATAAAAGAGAAGATTTTGTTGCTGTGAGTTTACTCTACTCTAATATTTGGAATCAACTTCAAAAATTACAATTATCTGAAAATATACGGGCAAAAACAGATCTTGCCTTTTGTAAATATTTAATTAGAATTGGTAATGAAAAATAAAAAAGAAATTACAAACAAAAAATTGAAATTCTATGTTCTTTAATTATTCCTTTTACAGCTGAAAAAGATTCTTTGAATAATTTATTCAAAGTTGTTTATCTTGATCTCTAAATATCTTCTCCAAATATACCTTTTATTACTTCACGAGCTATTTAACAACCAAAAATGATTTTGTTGACGAGATAAATGATATGCTAATTACACAATCTCTATGTCCTGCAAAAGTTTATTTTGCTACTGATGAAATATTAGATCCAAAAGATCAAAGTAAATATGAAGATTTTATGCATATTTTAAATCCACCTGGATTACCACCATACAAGTTATCTTTAAAAAAGAATTGCCCAATTATATTATTGAGAAACCTTAATCCTTCAGAAGGTTTATGTAACGGAACCTGATTAACATGTGATGATTTTAAGACAAATGTTATCAGTGCAATAATTTCTAATGGAGATTTTAAAAATGCTCATGTATTTATTCGAAGAATACCATTATTAACATGACAAGACGAAAAAAAATATCCATTCAATTTAAAAGAACACGATTCCCAGTGCGGTTATGTTTTGCTATGACCATTAATAAAGCACAGAATCAAACATTAAATTTTGTTGGTATCTATTTAAGAGAAACTATTTTTTCTCATGGCTGGTTATACGTCGCTTTGTCAAGAGCTAAAAGTTCTAATTGTGTCAAAGCATTTAGACAGCCACCAATAACGGAAGACAAAAATGATTATTGTATACATAATATAGTTTATGATGAAATTATTGTCAAAGCTTTTTCTTGAATTAACATTATAGTTATTTACTCTGCAAGCGCTTTCCTGCTCATTTTGGCACCAGAATTTCCTCTTTCAATCATCATGTGATATCATATTGTGCAATTTTCCTACTGCCCATATTCTATATGCTGATATTATTACTGTACACTAATAACATTAGAATGTTTTGCAATTACAAATCATCTTGATATGGCAGAAGGATTAAATATAAGTGCCATTACAACTGAAACTAAAGAATGGACAAGTAAAGTGCAAGTCGTTGGTAAAGGTTGGCCCAAAGACAACTTATCAAAAATCACAAAATACCAACTTATAACTCTTCAAGATCAGCAGGTATAAAATTACGCTTATGGATTTAGATTTTATTGACTGAATAGCACTAAATTTTATACATTCAAAATGTATGCATGTGCACATTCTTCCGATCGTATGATTTTTTAAAACTTATTTTCCATTAATTATATGTTTTTAAACTAACTAACTTGATGCAATACATTATGTTCAGCAAACTAAGTCAATTATATTTAATTTTTTTGTTACAGTAAACACAACTACAATCGTTATGTTTGGGAGAAACATAGCACGTTATGCAGAATAGTTCCATCCTTTTCACACCTATTTGGTAATCGTCACAGATGTTCAAGAATCAAGTAATGCATACGGCATCCCAATCAGTAAGTTCACTTGGAGAATTGATAAGGATACTATTGTTGAACCAATAGAAGAAATTGACCCACCAGAGAACGCATTGCCACCGCCAACACAACTTGGTGTTACAATATTCAGTGACTTCATGAATCAACCTGAGGGATTAAAATATGATAGTAAAAAATTCAACAATTTATATTTTTTCATTAACTAAACTATTCACCAACTTATTAATTACTTTTATTTCGCTACAAGACATCCTTGCTATTGTTGTTTATGCCGGCTTACTAACATACACTGCAAATGGAGCTAGAATTCAAGAATTGATTGTCATAGACGATCAGTAAGTGCAAACTTTTTCTAAACTTTTAATTGATTGATGAATTTTATTTATAGTTATACTAAACAATATATTACCGTCTTGTTAAAATAAACTATGAAAAAATCATCTGCCAAATGCAAAGATATGGCTAATGTAATGTAGAAATTCAAATGTTTTGCTGGTAGTCATTATAACTACTCTTGAAACAATTTTCATTTGTACTTCTTTTTTTCCTTCCTCCCTCATTTGAGATAATTATTTTAACTTTTATAATTTTTCAATATGATTCACATCAATATAATATAACAATATTTTATTCTCTCTTTCTATAGGAAAAACCCAGCAAAGTTTACACTTTGGGAGAACTTTATCGATCATGATAGGTCAATATTATGGAACAACTTGATCAATATCCAATCACTTTGGCCAGAAGAGTTGGAAAAGCAAAGTCGTTTGCAGGTAAATGCATACAACGTTACATTCTTGCAAACATCAAAATTCTGAAATTGAAATCAACTGCTTCAATACATACAGGATTAACAACCAGATTTGACACAACAATTTAAATTAATCCTCCATATCTACAAGTCACTGCACTGAGAACACGATAATTTTCTTCGAAAATCATTGCTTGCAAAAAAAGCACACCTATATATACTAAAGGAATTTTTATTGTTTAAATTTATAATCATTGGGTAAAATTAAATTAGGAGTTGCTGATTGCATACACTAAAAAAACTGTAACTTGAACAGGTTCTCTGCAATTTACTCCGTTTGAAGATCACATCATATCAATCACTGATGCACAACAATATCCATCGGTAACAACACCAACAAATTTCACACCCTAATTTTTTATATTTTTATTTACATTTTCCAACATTTTTATAGGACCAAATATTCTGCATATAAGCTGAATTTTCATTGTTGAACGTGTTGAAAACTAAACTTGATTTGGGCTTTGGTTTTTGATATTGGATTTGCAAGTGTTGGTTCAATAAATAGTCTATTATCTAGAAGTATCTTGTAATGAGTAGTAGGGTCAAAGTGTCTAGAAATATCTTGTAAAATCTCTAGTCTAGAAATGTCCATGATAATATCTAGGGAAGAACTATCTAGATACTAGTTAATAGAGTTAGATGCTAGAACATTCCTTGTATTAGTATAAATAGGAGTGTTCTCCCCTCATTTGAAATCAAGCAAAAAAAAAAAGTTCAAGATCAATATAATATAAGTTCTCTCCACTCTTCCCAATATCCTTTCCACCTATATAAGTAGCTCTTCTCTAATATATAGCCTCTTATTTCCAACAAATTGGCATTCAGAGCTTGGTTCGAAAAGATGATAGCCAACATTGTCATCACGTTTCCTCACCTCACAAAGGATAACTATGATTGATGGAGCATCCAAATGAAGACCTTCCTAGGTGGACAAGACCTATGGGATATTGTGGAGAAAGGTTATGAGTAGCCTAAAGACACGGGCTCACTCACGAAGGAACAAAAGCAAGCCAAGATCAATGGTCAAAAGGCTCTCTCGATTATTCAACAAAGTGTTGATGATGGAGTTTTTGAGAAGATTGCTTGTACAACTACCGCCAAGAAAGCATGAGAGATCTTGGAGAATTCTCACAAAGGAGTTGACAAAATGAAAAAGGTTCAGCTACAAACTCTTCGACGTGAGTTTGAATTATTGCGTAAAAATGATTCTGAATCTATTTTCAATTATTTTTCAAGAGTCTTGGCGGTTGTCAACCAATTGAAAAGAAATGGTGAAGTTATAAGTGATATTAGAGTCATTGAGAAAATTCTTACATCGATAGATTCTAAATTTGACTACATTGTAGTAGCCATTGAAGAATCTAACGATCTAGAATCAATGACTATTGATGAACTCATGGGTTCACTACAAGCCCATGAAGAGAGGTTTAACAAGAGAAGTAAAGAGCCTTTGGAGCAAGAACTACAAGCCAAACTCTCTTTCAAAGAAGATAGTGGTGAAAAGGTACATCAAAGGAGTCAATAAGGTTGTTGACAAGCCCGTGGTCGAGGCCGAGGAGGACAAGCAAGAAGAGGAGGATACAACTCATTCAGCAATAAATAAAGGCATCAAAGTTTTCTCTCAACAAGAGGTCATGGAAGAGGTTATGCAAGTGGAAAACAAAGGTATGACAAATCTCAAACAAGATGCTACAATTGTCAAAATTTTGGTCATTATTCTTCGGAGTGTGGGAAGTCAAGAAATTATGTGCAAGAAAGAGAAAACCTTGTATAAGATGATGGTGATTCTGCGGAGACCACTTTGCTATTAGCATGCAAAGGTGGGAATGATGGAAGATCAAATTTATGGTACCTTGACACCGGTGCAAGCAACCATATCTATGGAGATAGAAGCAAGTTCGTGGAGCTAAACAAGGTGATAAACGGTAACGTCACTTTTGGAGATTCTTCCAAAGTACCGGTGAAAGGAAAAAGTAAGATTCTAATCTGCTTGAACAATCGAGGGCATCAATTTTATCTCTAATGTGTATTGTGTGCCCAATATGAAGTCCAATATAGTAAGTGTTGGACAACTCTTAGAGAAAGGCTGTGGTATTCACATGATAAATCGTAGCCTTTCTATAAAAGATCAAAATGGAGGATTAATTGCTCAACTGCCAATGTCCAACAATAGAATGTTTTTATTAAATATTCAACATGATATTCCAAGATGCTTGAAAGCTTGTTTCAATGATAACTCTTGGCTTTGACAGATGAGATATGGGCACTTAAATTTTGGAGGCTTAAAATTGTTGTCAAGTAAAAGGATGGTGAAAGGATTGCCTCCAATTAATCATTTGGATCAAATATGTGAGGGATGCCTTCTAGGAAAACACTTCCGAAATAGTTTTCCATTAGAGGCTTCTAGTAGAGCAAAGAAACCTCTAGAACTTATTCACACGAATGTGTGTGGACCCATCCATCCACCATCTTTTGGTAAAAATAGATATTTTCTTCTATTCTTTGATGATTTTAACTGAAAGACATAGGCCTATTTCCTAAAAGAGAAGTCGGAAGTCTTTGGAATGTTCAAAAAGTTCAAAGCGTTTGTGGAGAATCAAAGTGGTCTTACCATAAAGGCGATGAGATCCGATAGAGGAAGAGAATTCACTTCAAATGAATTCAAGGAGTATTGTGAGACAAATAGCCTTCGTCATCCTCTAATGCTTTCGTATTCCCCACAATAAAATGGCATGGCAGAAAGAAAGAATCAAACGATTCTAGACATGGCTAGAAGCATGTTGAAGAGCAAGAAAATGCCTAAGAAGTTTTGGGCTGTAGCCGTTGATTGTGTGGTTTATCTACTAAACCGCTCTCCCACAAGGAGTGTTCAAGATAACACTCCCATTGAAGCTTGGAATGGAAGAAAACTGGGCATCTCATATTTACGAGTATTTGGAAGCGTGGCGTATACACATCTGCCAGATCAAAAGAGGTCAAAACTAGATGACAAGAGCGAGAAATTAATATTTGTGGCATATGACTTAAGCTCAAAAGGATACAAGCTTTACAATCCTCAAACTCGTAAAGTCATCTCAAGTAGAGATGTGGTGTTTGATGAAGAAGCAACTTGGGATTGGAATGTTCCAGTAGAAGAAAATTATAATTTTCTTCCCTATATATATGGAGATATCTCAAGAAATGAAGAAAGCTTGAAGATTCCAGAACCTTTTACACTGCCATCATCACCGACATATTGTGGATAAGAACACCACCTTTTGAAGGAGAGTCAAGTGGGCTACAACATCACACAAGAAACATTAAGTTGTATGAGGTAACTCAACCTATGGAGGACCTTACATTATTCTGCTTTCTAGCTGATTGTGAGCCTATAAGCTATGAGGATGCGGCATAAACCGAGAAGTGGAGACGTGCCATGGATGAAAAGATTGGAGCCATCAAGAAGAACGATACGTGGGAGCTGGCTACTCTACCAAAAGGGCGCAAAGCTATTGGCGTAAAGTGGGTGTACAAGGCCAAGAAGAATTCCAAAGGAGAAGTGGAAAGATACAAGACAAGATTGGTAGCGAAGGGATATAGCCAACGGGCCGGCATAGACTACGATGAGGTATTTTCTCCTATTGCCCGTATAGAAACTATAAGGCTGATAATTTCATTTGCGGCTCAAAATAATTGGAAGATCTATCAAATGGATGTTAAGTCTTCCTTCCTAAATGGCCACCTTGAGGAAGAAGTGTACGTTGAATGACCTTTGGGATACATCGTGAAAGGCCAAGAGAATAAGGTGCTGAAATTGAAGAAAGCCTTATACGGCTTAAAGCAAGCGTTGCGAGCACGGAATAGCCGAATAGACAAGCGCTTTCAGAAGAATGACTTTACAAAATGCCCCATAAGCATGACCTCTACACCAAATTAAGCAATGATGGAGATGTGATGCTCGTGTGCCTGTACATGGATGACCTAATATTCACAGGTAGCAATTCAGTAATGTTAGAGGAGTTCAAGAAAGCCATGGTTTGAGGGTTTGAGATGACAGACATTGGGCTCATATCATACTATCTTGGGATCGAGGTGAAACAAATAAAGGGTAGAATATTCATATCCCAAGAAAGTTATGCGAAGGATGTGCTCAAGAAGTTCAAGATGAGTGATTGCAAGCTGATGAACACATCAATGGATTACTATCAAAGAATGATGAAAAATACTTTGTAGATCCCACACAATATAAGAGCTTGGTTAGGAGTTCAAGGTATCTAACTTGCACGCGGCCCAATATTCTCTATGGAGTTGGTTTGGTGAGTCGACATATGGAGTCTCCAACCATAAATCATATGAAGGCAGCCAAGCAAATTCTTCGTTACATCAAAGGTGCGATCGACTTTGGCTTATTCTATTCGCCTTCTAATCATTTCAAGATAATTGGATATAGCGATAACGATTGGGGAAGAGATGTTGATGATCATAAGAGTACAAGTGGGTTCGTATTCTACATGGGAGATATAACGTTTACATGGAGTTCAAAGAAGCAACGCATTGTAACTCTATCAACTTGTGAAGCGGAGTACGTAGCAGCTACATTATGTGTCTGTCATGTGATAGGGCTAAGGAAAATACTAAATGAGCTCAAGTATTCACAAAAAGAGGCAATAGAGATACATGTGGACAACAAGTCCGCGATTGCTCTTGCAAGAAATCTTGTCTTCCATGATCTAAGTAAGCACATCAATACGAGATATCATTATATCAGAGAATGCATTGCAAACAAGGAGGTGCAGCTAAAGTACGTGAAGACATTTGATCAAGTTGCGAACATCTTCACAAAGCCTCTAAAACATAAAACATTTCAGAGATTGCGTAATATGCTCGGAATGACCAAATCAAGTTTAAGGGGGGCTGTTGAAAACTAAACTTGATTTGGGCTTTGGTTTTTGATATTGGACTTGCAAGTGTTGATCCAATAAATAGTCTATTATCTAGAAGTATCTTATAATGAATAGTAGGGTCAAAGTGTCTAGAAATATCTTGTAAAATCTCTAGTTTAGAAATGTCCATGATAATACCTACGGAAGAACTATCTAGATACTAGTTAGTAGAGTTAGATCCTAGAACATTCCTTATACTAGTATAAATAGGGGTGTTCTCCCCTCCTTTGAAATCAAGCAAAAAAGGTTCAAGATCAATATAATATAAATTCTTTCCACTCTTCTCAATGTCCTTTCCACCTATATAAGTAGCTCTTCACTAATATATAGCCTCTTATTTACAACAGAACGAAGATCAACCCTTCTATATTTTGGTCTGCTCAACTTGCAAAGAAGCCTTTGCTACACTTCATTTGCGAAGGTGATTTTACTTCACAACTTCTCGTCGCTCTACAAATCTCATTCCAAGGTACAACAAATAATGCAAAAATTTCCCACATATTTTATACAACTTTAAATAATTCTTTCTTTTTCTCCTAGCAATAATATTATCTTCTATATATTTACAACATATGTCAATTTGAAATCGCTGTTAGCGACAATAGTAGCTCTGTAGTCGCAATGATTACAGAAGAATATGCTAAAACAATGTTACATTTTACTGCAGAAGAGATATACAACATCCGATATACTAAGGTAGATGCTAAACTTTATTAACATAAAATACAAATTAATACCTATTGTTAACTAATCTTTTCCTCTACATGAAAATTCAAAATCTTTTTGTAGAAACAAAAGTTTGCTCTTGCAAGTATAAGAAAGCACCTAAATGGAAAAATATTTACCATTCACATGAAGAAGTCATTTTCTAAAACGTTGGATGGAACTCTTGGAAAATTGATTGTCTTGTCTTATGAAGAAAAAGAACACACTATCAATGCACCTTTGTCACGTGCTCCAATGGACATAAGAGGAAGTAGCAAAAGAAAAATCTTTACTCAAGACATGACAATGAGAGCAACTTCTTCTCATGGAATATCTCAGAGGAGAATACTGATCTTTAGGAAGAATAGAACAACATAACCAGTTCCTGAGTAAGTACACAACCTATTTAAATTCACATAAGCACTTCTTCTTTCTTTCTTTTTTTTTTTAATTTTTAACATGAAGAATCATTGGAATACAATTCTTGTCTCAGTTGTCTGCGATAATCTATTGATTTTACTTGTGGTACGAGAATTGTATAAAATTTTGAAGAGCTTATTTGTTTATTTTGACAATCTTGATTTAAATTTATTAGTGATATGCTGATTTTTATTGTTTTGTTTGTCTCTTTGGGCTGCATTAATGACAGCACTGCTTTGTTTTATACCAAATATGACAAAACATTTCTTCGTTCCTGCTTTTTAACAAATTTTGATATGTTATGTGTGCATCTACAAGATCTAAGAATTATATGCTTGTGACATTCTTGTGCAATATGTATTTATTTATTTAATCTTTTCAGTCACTTTTTGGAATACAATTGGAGCCACTTTTTACTGCATCTAACTCCAATGCGATGCCAACTTTTGTCTAGGTTAGTCACATCAATATATTAAAATACCTAATATAAGTTTTTGTTATATTGACAACAATAAAAATAATACACTCATTTTAAATAACACGTTTCGTTCGCACGGATGTGAACAATGCTTCGGCCACCCTGCAACATCGCACACAACATATTTTTGGCTTTTAGAAATAAAATATTGTACATATGTATGAAACTTGGCTCCAATTAATTATGTAAATAAAATGTATATTAATATATCATGTTCTCATATATATTTTCTTACAATTCATGAATTCATTTTAATTGAATTACATTTAACTATTTCTTGCCTTATTTTAGTGTTGTGCCCGTGCTGCTATGGGCCTTACCCCTCTAGTTATGACATAGATGAAAGAAAATTATCAGTTTGCTAAAAATGTATTAAAATATTATAATCAAAATCATTGCAAACATGCGTATAGATGAAATCCAAATGAGATCCAATATCACAATAATATTTATTAATTTAAATTCAATTAATTGTAGTATATGTTTTGTAGTTATATTAGAATATATATATTTTTTTTCAAATTTACTGTTTTAAAAAATTAAATTTTAAAATAATATATATCTGAATTGATTAAAAAACTATAGTTACAAATACTAAAAATCAATATACGTTTTAAATGTATATTTAAAAAAATTAGAAAGTTACCACAGTTAATATAACTCTTCTCTATTCTTTGTATTTCCTAAATAAGGAAAACTAATAAAAATATTATCACACATCGGGAGGGTACCCTAGGTGTGCCTGGTACTCAAGGACTATTGCCAGTCCCTGAGTGAACCACTTGGCCTCATCGTCACATCTTACTCTACAATGGAAGAATACTCAATGAAAACATTTAGAAAAAAGATAAAGATATCATAAATAGTTTTCAAAATACGTAAAGTTCGAAAATAACTTACTCAATAATACTCCACTCTAGGTCTATGAAGCCTCTGCTCTAAACGTCTAGAAAGTACAATGACAAGCCATGAATACCCAACTCAAGCAAATAAAGAAACTGAATAAAATAATGACAGGCTCCTCTTGATAGTAAGGAGGGCTCACCAAATCTCTGGAACTCAGAAACTCTGAGCCTCAACGATGCGCCTGCTGAAATCCTCTATCTCCAGTATTTACAGCTTGAAACGACGCAACGCCGAGTGGTGTCTGTATGCCTAGTGAAATTAAAAAAATATTCCTAGAATAAAATCATGAGCATAATCCATCTTCCCAAGCTCTGGTGGAAAATCCGATATCAATTTTGCGATTAGCACGAAAATCTGAGTTGAAAAATGGTCTCGACCATAGACGATAAAGTTGTCACTATCAAAAAAATAGAACCTAACAAAGGTTAGCGTTAAACCCACAGAGAATACATAGACTCAAGAGAACGCACTGATTTGCAATTCAAATGGTTAATCAACTTATTCCCCAAGGGGGGGGGGATTTTGCAATAATCAATGAGAAAATAAAACTAAACTAACTATCACAAGAGAGAAGACAATATGGAGATAAACTAGGGTATTGTGATCATCATGATTCCCTTACTCAGTATCACCGGATAACCTAATTCTTTTCTAGTGTATAACTTGCCAGACAGGTAATTTATGTTTACCAAGCCCTTTGGTCAAAGGTGAGAGGTGAATTTCACTCTGCGACTCGATCCATCTCCATAGTGTGTATTACTAACCCTTACCTATTACTCCTAGCATAACCACCTCTTGGTCCAGTTTAGTTGATTTGCTTAGAACACATTAATCGAATCATGTTAACTAATCTCTTTTTCTATTCATTACTATCTTGGTCCAGTAAGTAACACTAGGCGGGTTCTAACATTGAACACTACTAGAAAACATGAAAAATGAAGAGAGTTAATTAATACATGTATATAAGCCTTCCAAGAATTATAAATTATCCGATTTTACTTTGTTAGTTCTTCATGGTTACCACAATTCTAGTTGTGGATTAACTACTCATGGTATGTGTAGATGCAAGAATTAGGAATTAAGAAAACATAATTGAACATATACATAATAGAATTAAGAACAAGCAAACCCAACTTCAATAAGAATCACAAGCTTAAGGATGAAATTCAAACACAAGTATTCTCAATGACTCTCCAATATGATCTTACAATTTTCTCTCTCAAAATACTAAGTTCTCTGAGTAATAGGCAAAAACTCTAAAAAAATAACCTAAAAAATCTATTTATAATAAGTAAAATTCATGTCCTAAACAAAATAGGAGAACTGGTCAGCACTGGAACGCCCCAAAAATGTGCCTTGGAATGCCCATAATCGTATTTCTATATATCTCAAAATCCTTGCGTGATATCAAAAATCTGACTTCATATTCTCTGTCATGACCCAAGCCTAGGGCCTAGACGTGACCAGCGAATAGGGAATCTGAAGAAACCCCAAAGAAACCTCATAGCATATCCTTACACATCCTCAGTTACGGAAACAATAGAATACAACAAGGAATAGTAAATTGGGACAAATGGGGTTAAGGGAACACTTTCATATCATAAACAACAAGAGTCAATGGAGTCAAACCTCAAAACATAGATACATAACATGTCCAACAACATCTCTATTACATAGATAAAAGCAGGGGCCGAGACAAAGCAACCGGACTTACCCTCATAGTCAATACATAAGTCAAACAGAGAAAGTCTTTATACATAGCAAGAGACCATAAATAACATCTCTAGAATGGAGGACTCACTAACAAGATTGATAGAAGTCGTAGTAGCTGCATGGAAGAGGAGGATGATCAAGCGGTACACTGGTTCTTACATTGTGAAATCATGTAGACATAGAGTATGCGTTAGTACGTTTGAATGTACTAAGTATGTAGGATGCGATGCAAAAAGAGGTAGGCATCATAGGCAAAATGCATAATCATAGCAACAAATAGCATACTAATAATATGCCATGTATAAATAACGTTTGAAGTAAAACCATGCTTATGTAAAAAATAATACGAGTGTAAGGAGTAACAATTATAGTGCAATCCAAGGCCTACCAACCCCCTTAGATAGGCACATGAGGTACGAACCCCTTCATGAGGTTGATGGAGTACAAACCCCCCATCAAGGTTGATAGAGTACAAACCCCCCTTCAAGGTTGATGGGTATCAACCCCCAACAAGGTTACCCGAGCCTACTATCCCTTGAGCTAGGCGACCAAGGTACCAACCCCTCGATGGGTTACCTAAGCCTAAAACCCCCCTAGCTAGGCTTGGTCATCCCCAACACTATATAGAGATAATATCATATATGTATACACTCCTTTCATCATCATATACATACATTCCTTTTTTATCATTATTCCATCATTATTCCATTATCATTATATCATCATGTAATAATCATTTCATCATTCAACTCATAAGATATGCATTGGACCTTCAATTTCTCAAGAATCCATAACCAGGTATTTTATCAAACACTTATAGGGTATGTAGTGCAAGTGTAAAACCATGCAATTCACGAGTGAAATCATGCTAGTAAGTCACCTTGGGGTGCACCACTGCCCCATATATATATATACATACACACACACTCTCTCCTTTCATCATCATATACATACATTCCTTTGCCATCATCATTCCATCACACACACACATACACACACACACACACACTCCTTTCATCATCATTCCATCATCATTTCATCATCATATAATCATTCAACCCATAAGACATATATTGGACCTTTAATTCCTCAAGAATCCATAACCAGACATTTTATCAAACACTTAGAGGGTGTGTAGCATGGTGAAATCATGCTAATAAATTCAATGTAAAACTTTCAATAGATACTTGGTAACATCCTCAAACAATATACATCAAAACCCTTCATCAAATCTTACAATACACTTTAGATTCATAGCTCAAAACATGGTAAAATAGTCTTAATTTCATGAACCCCAACATAGTGTGCAGCGATTTTCAAAATTGATAAGAACCATAAACAAATCAACTTTAAATCTTGAAATTTTGAGTAAGAAGAGCGTGGGTATCATGGGTGAAAGGAACCCATGAAAGAAACCCACATACCTTAGCTTTGGAGATGAACTTGATGAAGATTGAAGATGGATCTTGAAGCTTGAGTGAAATCCTTGAGATCTGAAAGTGGGTTTGAGACTTGAATTTTAGGTGTAAAATATTTAGCTATGTGTTTGAATGAGCATTGGGGAATATTTAGAATGATATGAGGGTGAAAAATGGCTAAGAATAGGTATACTCACGTTTGGGAACACACAGTCCCAAGACTCAAAAGTGTATGACCGCAAGAAAAATAACTGGAAAAATACATGTACCTATTGTGGAGGCTAAGTTTATACAGGTATGCGACAGTTGCGCGTCGCGGCACTGTCTCGGACCAATTCTTGAAATTTTGGAATTATGATTCGATTGCTCTAAAATTGGCATAAGACCCATTTCCCACTCAAAATGACCCGCTAATCAAGAATATGAAGTCAGATTTTGATATCACACATAGATTTTAAGCTATATAAAAATTATGATTCTGGCACTTCTAAGTTACATTTTTGGGTACTTTTTGGGGTCGTTACATTCTCGATCAAGGGGCAAAATTGACGGAGATATGGTTATAACCCTAATTTTAGAAGACTTGTAGCGAAAAATAATTTTTGCAAAATTTTTTCCAGAGAGCATCTATGCACTAGCCGCGACGCCAAGGACATAGAGCAGTGTAACCCGGTCCTTCGCATTTGGTCTGCATCGCAGACTGGATGTAGACTAGTGTAAGTTTTTCCTTGGATTTTCTGTCTCAGCTAAGGGCATTGGGGTTATAGCCCCATGCCCAATTAAACGTGAAATCTCCTATACTTAGCCATTTTTCATTACTATGTCACTCAAAACCCTCTCTAAAACCTCTCCAATACTTTATCAAACATTCTCATCCAAATCCAAGGATTTCAAGCTCAATTTAGATCTCAAGGAATCAATCCAAGCTTCAAGTCTCCTTCAAGTTCACCTCAAGAAATTCTAAGTTTAAGGTATGTGGATTTTATCCATTGGGTCCTTTCACCCATGGAGTCCAAACTTTCTATTTTATGAAAATTGTATGATTTTTAATTGTATTACCTATGGGATGTCTTTTATTTTGAAATTTGAGCATGATCTATGTTAGGGTTTTACCTTGTATTGTGGATTATGTATGAATATCTATTTTAAGCTTATACTATGAGTTGATCTTTGTCTATTGAGACTATGCATGTCTTGTACTATGAAAGCTATGAATTGTGATGTACTTTTGAGATGGATTTCATGATTCAAAATTTAGGGTTTTACTACAATGTTATTGTGTTGATTTTGAATTGATTTACTCATTTTATTATACTCTTTAGTTGCAAGAATTTGAATTAGTATCTTGTGCCCACCAAGTGTTTGATAAAATGTCATGTCAAGAATTCTCAACTAATTTACATGATTTACAAGTCAAATGTCTTCATGATTATTTAGGGCTTCCAAGCATGTATTAAACTCATGAAAATATCTATGATTTTACAAGTATCAAGTTGTGCCATATTTCAAGATTCATACCTCTTATGAGCCATTCATGTTTAAGAAAGGGTTCATGTATGATTGTTTACTCTCATGTTCAAGTTAGGCTCACCATTAGAGGTCAACATGTTTCAAAAGCTACTCATGTGATGTTTTCATATTTCTTACAAGTTATATAATGTATGATTATTTCAAGTATTCCGTGGGACTAGACTTAGCATCGGTTGAGTACTTTAGATGAGGGCTCAAATTATGGAGTCCTTATACAAAGTCTTTATTCTCTAAACTATTTGCCACCATAGGATACTTTACTCTTGCTCGCTGGTGGATCCATCCGGTTATTTCACCTACTCGAGCTGGTGTCATGCCTCGAATTACACATGTTTGGTTCGCTTTGGCAAGTCGACCACACCTAGCTGGGGGGTGTCATGCTCGTCCACCTACGCCAAAGGGGTGTCATGCCTTGGATTCCAAGTTGTAGCTACTTGATCTAGTCAGTTAAGTTCTCTTCTCACATATGTATATTATATATTATGCAAACTAAGTGTTTTACAAGTATGTTTATTTAAAGCAATGATCATACATGATATATTGAGATTGTATTTATTATTTATATCTTATGCATTTTGATTACATTGGGCCATATCTTTGTTGCATTGCATCCCACATACTTAGTACATTCAAACGTACTAACACATACTTTTTGCCAACATGATATCACCATGTAGGGAGTGGAGCTCTATTTGATATCCTCCTCCTCCACTGGCTAGTGCAATATTTTGAAGCAAGCTTTTATGAGTCCTCAACTCTGAGGAACATCTACTTATTTCATGCTATGCTAATACTCTTTCTCTTTGTTGAATACTTATGACTATGAGGGTGAGCACCGGGAGAGTCTTGGCCCCTCTCCATTCTATATGTAGATGTGTCATTGTGTATTATGTATTCACGCCACCGACCTAATTTGTCTAATGATTTTATATTTATGAAATATGTTCCCTTAGTCCTGATCCCCTTTTTACTTAGCTCTTGTTATTTAGTTACGATTAAGAGGCTTGTTTGGGTTGTCTTCGAAATTCTCATTCTCCATGTCACGTCTAGGCCCTAGGCTTGGGTGATAAACTTGGTATCAGAGCACTAGGTTGTTAATGGTCCTCAGAATCCAATACACCGCATTGATTAGAGTCTTATTCATGGTTATAAAGCGTGCCACAACTATGAGTAAGAGGCTATTAGGCATTTAGGAAATGCTTCATTTTTTCACGATCTATGTCATGCGGTAGAGCTAAGTCCTCTAAGGATTATTACTGATCCCTAATCATTACATTTTAGAATATGTCTCAAGCTATTCAGAATGATGGCATATTAAATACGGAGGTTCACAATGCTTCATGGATATTGGCCAAAGCTGTGACTGCTCAAATCAACCAATCAGTGGGTGCCCTCGAGACTTCAAAAGAAGGGAGAAGGAAGAGAGGGGCTAAGAGAACCTGAGCAGAGGACGCTTCATCTTCTACCAGACTATCGGTGCCTAAATACAGGAAGGAAAGGGTCCCTTTTGCCACTTGTCAAGGGTGTGGCAAGAAATATCAAGGGAAATGTTTGGCGAGAATTATAGATTGTTTCAACTGTGGCAGTGTCGGGAACAAGATGAGATATTGCCTGGTAGCCTTAAAGGAAGGGAGAAGAATGGCACAATTTGAGAGTAGGCTTCCATATGCTAAGCCCAGTGCCGATGGTAAAGTGGCCTATTGTAGGTGCTCAAACTGTGGAAAGAGTCATAGTAGCACATGCAGAGGAAAACGGGTGCATGCTTTGGGTGTTGCAAGATGGTCCACAAGATTGTTGAGTGTCCATATGTTGAAAGAAAAGCAAGGGTATTGATGTCCATGTTTCTCCTACGTACCACAAGTGTGGAAAGTACCACCTGGGAGATTGTTTGGCCAGTTCAAGTGTATGTCTTAAGTGTGGCACAAAGGATCATGAGTCAAGACATTGTCCATGAGTTACTGAGGATTATAAGTATGATCGTTGACGTCCTCAACCATACCCTTTAGGAGTCACTAAACTTGGCATGGTGCCTCACAGGTATGTTAAAGGTTTTTGATTTTGATGTGTATGTACTGATAGACTCGGGTGCTACTTTTTCTTTCATTACCCTTTTTGTTGCTAGAATGCATCATGTGTGTCTCGAATTGTTATGTTAACCTTATGAAGTGTCTATCCCTATTGGTGAGGCAATTGTTGCTAAAAAAGTCTATAGACATTGTCCCATATTCATTTTTCATAAAGACTTGCCTTGTGATTATGTTGAGCTTGACATGGTAGATTTTGATATTATTCTTGGGATGGATTGGTTGCATGCATATTATGCCTTCGTTGGTTGTAGAATCTGTAGGGTGAAACTCCAATTCCCTAATGAACTCGTCCTTGAGTGGGAGAATGTAATACTCTATATAAAGCAAGGGCAAATATGTCTTTTTAAATTTTTTTTAGAGGGATAGATTGTTATTTTCATATTAAAAAGAATTAGTAAAAAGAATAATAAAAGATATAGAAAAGAAATTAAAAAAGATGTAGAGGAAAAAGGAATAAAAGAGAAGAAGGGGTGGGATCAGCAGCAAGCTGCTTCCCGTAGAAACCCCAAAGATCTAGAAAAAAAAAGAGAAGAAGAAAGATCAGCGGACAAGGAAAAGATTGACAACAAAGAAGAGGAAAGAAAAATCACAACTACCGTAAGTTGAGAATAAGGATAGAAGTCTAGGAGAAGGTAAGTAATTAACTTAGTATTAGAGTTAAATTTGTGTCTTTACAGCTATAAAATTGGGGATTTAGTGTTTAGAAAAACTAAGAGTTAAAGAGACAAGAGATGGTGAAATTCTCATAATTAGAAGTAAATCCTTGTTTTATTTTCTGCTACATTCTTATGAAAGCTCTTAGGTTAGGTAATTTACTTTAGGAGTTGAAATTTAGTGACAAGGGATTGAAAATTGCACAACAAGAATAGTTTTAGATTATCGAATTTTGGATGAACAAGATGGTTAAGATGGCCAAAAAAATATTATTAGTTTATTGCACCAATTGAATTACTCATGATTTGGGTATTACATTATATATCATCAAATGGATAGAAAATGGAAAATCCTAAAAGGGATTGGAAATTTCTAAAGTTAGTATAAACTTATCTTGAATAAAGAAAGTAATATGAGATTTTATGATATGAATATGGATTGACCGAAGGAAGTCTTACAGAGTTCTTGAGGTGACAAGTTTGGTACTTCTACATGAGTACTGTGACTAGTAATCTTAAACCCAATTTGTGTTTTACAAGTTTTCATGATTTTTACATGATTTATAAAGTGAATTGCTATTGAATGATTTAAATTTGCATATGGGACAAGTCCTTTTACTTGATATAAACCGAAATAGTTATTTGTACTTTATAAGACAAGTATATTTAAATTGAAATAATTACTGTTATTGAAAGGATTTGACATTTACTTGAGATATAAGTACATTTACATGTGTTTTTTTTAATTAAGTTTTGACATGATATGATTATAAGATTGAAATGCCTTGTGCTGCTTTGAAAAACTTATATGATTTATAAAGAAGGTTTTAATGGAAGTAGACCTTGATGAATCCTGTAGCTAACGACAGGTTTGTTAGACCTAGGGCACCTTGTATTACCGATTACAGATAGAGCCCTTGCTAGTGGGAGTTAGAACTAGCATACCATTACTGATATCTCTCGAGTAGGAATTTGCCGATATGAAAGTTACAGTTATCGTCTATTCTTTTAAGAAGATAGACATACCGAACATGGATTCCATGATTCATTCTTGCAAACCTTTCGAATATATGTATATAATTTGATATGAAAGTACTTTACTGAGTTTATTTCTGAATAGCTAAGTTGATTGCTTATATGAGACAACACGCCTTATTATGGTTATCGATATTGATAGAGCATTTATTACATGATTTCGATTATATACTAGCATATTTTTGACTTGTCCCTCATTAAAATAGTTATAGTTATTATTATTACTCACTGAACTAGCGTCTTACTCCTCACTATTTTTTTTTCTTTCTAGAGAATACAGGTGATATTGGCAAGGATTTAGTTAGCTAAAGGTAGAAAGTTGATTCCACGGTGAGTCCTACACTTGTACGTATGGGAAACAAGTTATTCATTATTATGGACCCTTTTCTTTGTAAATTCCTAGAGTCACTCCATTGTCATTTATTTTATTAGATCCATGAAAACTCTTTAGTCATCTTAGATGTGTGATGGATTTTGAGTTTGTCCCTATTGTTGGAGATGAGTTAGTATTTTGCTTGGAGAATAGACTGAAACTTTATATGGTATCTTGATTTGAATATTTTGAAGTTGCGCTGTTGATTCTGAGACAGGTTGAATTTTTGATAGGCCTAAAAATAGAGGAAACTCTGCCAGATTTTTTGCAGAATTCTAGTAAGGCTTGTTTTGGGATCCTTCCCCTTAGCGCCGATCATGATCATAAATTGTGTCTTGACGAGAGTAGTGATATGGTGGTCAAGAGTAGATACTTTTCTTGTCTTAAAGCCCCAAATGTGGTTTCTAAGGGTTGTCTATATCATCTTGTAAAAGTTAGGATGTAGAATCCAAAGTCCCCTCCATTGAGTTGGTTCTGCTGGTTAATGAGTTTCTTGATGTCTTTTCCGATGATCTTCCCGATGTTCCTCCTGAAAGGGAAATAGATTTTGGTGTAGATCTTCTTCCTGATACTCAACCCATTTTCATTTCCCCTTACCGTATGACCCCGACAGAGTTGAAGGATCAATTAAAAGATTTGTTAGAAAAGAGGTTTATAAGGCCAGGTAAGTTACCTTGGGGTGCACCAGTGTTATTTGTGAAGTAAATGGATGGATCTCTTCGAATGTGCGTTGATTACCGACAACCTAATAGGGTCACCATAAAGAACAAGTATCATCTACCAAGGATCATTAACCTTTATGATCATCTACAAGGGGCTAGTCACTTTTCTAAGATTGATCTTCGGTCCGGGTACCATCAAGTGAGAGTGAGGGAGTGTGACATTCCCAAGACGGCTTTCTGGACTAGGTATGTGTACTTTGAGTTTGTAGTGATATCTTTTTGTTTGGCTAATGCACCGACTATATTTATGGATCTCATGAATAGGGCCTTTAAACCTACCTTGACATATTTATAGTGGTCGTTATTGATGATATCTTAATTTATCCCCATAGTGAGGAAGTGTATATGAATCACTTGAGGGTGGTGTTGCAAATATTGAGGAAGGAGAGATTGTATGCTAAATATGAAATATGTGAGTTTTGATTGAAAGAAGTTGCATTTTTAGGGCATGTGGTGTCAAGTGATGGCATTAAGGTGGATCCTAAGAAGACGGAGGTGATATGGAATTGGCCTAGACCTTTGGCTCTGATAGACATTAGGAGTTTCCTAGGTTTGGCTGGTTACTATCGGAGGTTTGTGAGTAGGTTCTCTTCTATTGCTTCTCCCATGACTAAGTTGACCCAAAATAAGGAAAAATTTGTGTTGACCAATAAGTGTGAAAAGAGTTTTCAAACCTTGAAAGATAAGCTTATCTCCGCTCCTATTTTGGCTTTACCAGAAGGGTTAGAGGGATTTCTAGTCTATTGTGATGCCTCAAGAGTTAGGTTGGGGTTTATGAATGTTGATGCAACATAGTAACAACTTAAAGTGTATGAGAAGAATTACCCTACCCATGAGCATAAATTGGCGGTTGTGGTTTTTGCTTTGATGATTTGGCGTCATTACTTCTATGGGGTTCATATTGATGTGTTTACCGATAATAAGAGTTTCCAATATGTTTTCACCCAAAAAGATCTTAACTTGAGACAAAGAAGGTGGTTAGAGCTCCCTAAAAATTATGAAATGAGTTTGCAGTATTATCCCGGCAAGGCTAATGCTGTGGCCGATTCTCTAAGTAGGGTGTCCATGGGTAGCCTAGCTCATATTGATGTTGGTCACAAGGAAGTGGCTAGAGAAGTTCACCAGTCGACTAGGTTGGGGGTTACGTTGGGTGAAGTTGAAAATAGTTGTGTAGTGGTTGTTGATGGTTCTAAATCTTGTTTGATTGATGAAGTGAAGTCAAAACAAGATCTTGACCTCGACATGCTAGAGTTGAAGACCTTGGTGAGAGATAGTAAGGTGGAGGTTTACTCCCAAGGGGGATATGGTACCCTTAGGCACCAAGGTAGGTTGTGTGTGCCTGACGTTGGTGACTTGAGGAAGTTGGCTTTAGAAAGAGGCTGATAATTCATCCTATTCTATTCACCCTGGTTCCACAAAGATGTATAGGGATTTAAGGGAGGTATATTGGTGGGGTGGTATGAAGAGAGATATTGCTAAGTTTGTATCTAGTTGTCAAAATTGCCAACAAGTGAAAGCCGAGCTTTAAAGGCTGGGTAGCCTAGATCAAGACATAGAAATTCCTACTTGGAAGTGGGAAGAGATAAATATAGATTTTGTGGTTGGGTTGCCTAAGACTAGGAAACACTTTGACTCTATTTGGGTTGTGGTTTATAGAATGACAAAGTCGGCACATTTCCTACCGGTTAAGACCACTTATTGTGGTGAAGTCTATGCCAAATTATACATTCATGAGTTGATGAGATTGTATGAGGTTCCCTTGTCTATCATTTCAGATCATCGTGCTCAATTCACTTCCCATGTTTAGAGATCCTTTCAAAGGTGTCTTGGTACCAAGGCAAAGCTTAGCATAACTTTTCATCCTCAAACGGATGGCCTAGCCGAGAGGACTATCCAAACTCTTAAGGATATGCTTAGGGCTTGTGTTTGGAGTTCAAGAGTAGTCAAGATGAACATCTTCCACTTATTGAATTTTCTTACAAAAGTAGTTATCATTCAAGAATTGGCATGGCTCCCTTTGAAGCTCTCTATGGTGTACGTTGTAGATCCCTAGTTGGATGGTTTGAAGAGATGGCTTTGTTAGAACTGGACATGGCTATAGAGGCATTGGAGAAGGTGAGAATGATAAGAGAGAGATTGAAGACGGCCCAAAGTAGACAAAAGTCTTACGCCGATGTGAGGAGAAGAGATCTTGAGTTTAATGTTGGTGATTTGGTTTACTTGAAGATCTCACCCATGAAGGATGTGGTCTGTTTTGGCAAGGAGGGTAAATTGAGCCCAAGGTTTATGGTTCCTTATAGAGTGTTGAGGAGGATTGGTAAGGTAGCCTACGAGTTGGAGTTTTCCATTGATATGAGTATGATTCATCTGGTCTTCCATGTGTCTATGTTGAAGAAGTGTATGGGTATCCTAAATGCTATAGTGCCATTGGGAGTTGTGGGTGCTGTGGGAGAGGTTTTCACCTATGAGGATGTCCCGATGGAAATTTTGGATAGACAAGAGAAAACATTGAAGAACAAAGATGTAGCTTTTGTTAAGGTTCTATAGAGAAATCAACAAGTTGAAAGTGCCACATGGGAAGCTAAGGTGGACATGAGGAAGCGATATCCATACCTTTTCCCCTATACTCAAGCCGAAGGTAATCATCTAAGTTCCATCTATGTTTCAAGTCCAAAGGTTCAACTGTCATGACTTTTTGCATGCATTTCATGTTCATGCTAATAAGTTTATGATGATTCTTAGCATTCATGTTGAGACTTTTTGAAAATGATGTTTAAATGTAATTATTGCATTCATGTTAGACTGAAAACTTCATGATTACTTCACTATGTTTCTTTGACATTCATGGACGAATATTCCCAAGGAAGAGATATTGAAATACTTAAAAAAATGTGCCTTGGAATGCCTATAATCATAATTTCTATATATCTCAAAATCCGTGCGTGATATCGAGAATACAACTTCATATTCTTGATCAGGGGAGAAAAATTGAGTGGAAAATGGGTATAACCCATATTTTAGAAGACCCATAGCGAAAAATAAGTTTCGCTAAAATTTTGATTTCCAAAGAGCATCCATGCCTTGGCCGCGACATGCCAGGGGTCGGAGCAGTGTAACTTGGTCCTTCGCATTTGGTCCGCGTTGCAGACTGGACGTGGGCCAGTGTAACTTTTTCATTGGTTTTTCTATCTCGGCCAAAGACATTGGGGTCATAGCCCAGTGCCCAATTAAACATCAAATGTCCTGTACTTAGCCATTTTTCAACTCTATATCACTCAAAACCCTCTCTAAAACCTCTCCAACACATTATCAAACATTCTCGTCCAAATCCAAGGATTTCTAGCTCACTTTGGATCTCAAGGAATCAATCCAAGTTTCAAGTCTCCTTCAAGTTTACCTCAAGAAACTTCAAGTTTAAGGTATGTGGTTTCATTCATTGGGTCATTTCGCCCATGGAGTCCAACCTTCCTATTTTATGAAAATTATATGATTTTAAATTGTATTACCTATGAGTATCTTTTATTATGAAATATTAGTATGATTTATGTTGGGATTTTACCTAGTATTGTGGATTATGCATGAATATTTATTTTAAGCTTATACTATGAGTTGATCTTTGTAATTGAGACTATGCATGTCTTGAACTTTGAAAGCTATGAATTGTGATGAACTTTTGAGATGGACTTCATGATACTCAATTTGGGGTTTTATTACAATGTTGGTGGGTTGATTCTAAATTGATTTACTCATTTTGTTATACTCTTGAGTTGTATGAATTTGAATAAGTATCATGTGCCCACCAAGTGTGTGATAAAATGTCATGTCAAGAATTCTCAAGTAATTTACATGATATACAAGTCAATTGTCTTCATGATAATTAAGGCTTTCAAGAATGTATTAAACTTATGATAATATCTATGATTTTACAAGTATCGTGTTGCGCCCTATTTCAAGATTTTTACCTCTTGTGAGCTATTCATGTTTAAGCAAGGGTCATGTAAGATTGTTTACTCTCATGTTCATGTTAGGCTCACCATTAGAGGTTAACATGTTTCAAGAGCTACTTGTGACACCCCGTAACTCCATCCTCTTATATATCCATATTTCAAGCCTTATTTGGTAGGTGGGGAGTGTATTAGTGTCATGGGAGACTTTTATTACTTAGACGAGTTCAAGACTTTTCTACGAGTTCCGTTTTTGGTGTTGGTTCATGCAAGGGTTAATTTTGAACAAGCGTAACTTTTAGCACACTTGGAACTAGATGGCCCACAATATTTCAAATGAAAGCCCTTTGAGTTATCATTCCAATGCTCTTGGTTTCACTTCATTTTGAGTTCGGATGAAAGAGTTATGACCGTTTTCGTGAGACCCTCCCATGTAGTGAAACCACATGGGCAGCTTGACGGGCAGTGGAGCTTTGGACGGGCCGTCTGGGATGCCTTGAGCTGGGAAGGACCATTTTGGTCTAAGTCATGTGACACGGCGAGTGGCACGGGTCGTGTGGCTTTCCACTGACCGTGTGGTTGGTCATAGAGAGTGTGCAAGTGAGGGAGGTAAGCATGGGAGGGAGTTTTTAACTAAATGTTGTGCCACGACCATATTCACGGGCCGTGGCATGCTTCACGATTCATCAACCTAGGTGTGGGGTGGCCTGGCCACAATTTTCTTCTCTAAGTGTAGTTAGACAGGCCACTACACAGACCGTGTAGCATCACACGGCCCGTGAAAGTGGCCCGTCATAGTGACATTGACGATGATTTTTTTGCTAAGTGTTCCAATTCTAATTTTTTGTCTAAGTCCCATCTCACAGGAAATCCACATGACTTGTGGAGTGCCACACGACTAGTGAAGCCTTCAGTGGGACAACACTTTGTCAATTTTTCCTCCATCTCACCAACAGCATTTTCGTAAATTTTATTTATTCTAATGATCCTTTTGGACTTCTAAAGTTATCTTAACCTCCCAAAACACCTAAACCCTATTCCAAAGGATCAAAGTCATTGCCCTCATCTCAAATTCTCTCAAGAGCCTCCATCAAAATTCCAATATAAATTCAGGGGAACTCAAGAACAAGTTTGGATTTCAAGTCTCCATTCGAAGCTTCCATTCTTTCACAACTCAATTTCAAGAAACTCAAAGTGTAAGGTATGTGGGTTTCAACCATTGGGTTCTTTCACCCATGGTTCCCAATCTCCCTTTTTACATAAATTACATGCTTCGGAATTGATTTACTTGTGGGTCTTACTTATTATGAATTTGACTATGAATGCTATTGGGGTTTCATTAAAGTGTGATTGTTTAAGTATGTTTTGAACTATGGATCTATGATCTACTTTGAGATTCGATTAGGGGTTTTAACGTATATTGCATGAGGATATTACCAAGTGTTGGTGGGTGACTTTACATTAATTTTACTTGCATGATTTCACTCTTGAATTACATGGTTTTACACTAGCCTTTCACACCCGCCAAGTGTTTGATAAAATGTCCAATTAAGGTTTTCTTGAGTTTTTGAAGGCCTAATGCTTGGAATATGAGTTAAGTGACTTTATGATGATGAAAGGAATGTATATATGAGTTATTATCATGAAACTCATATATAGTGTTGTGAGTTGACCATAGCCAATTGAGAGGTGATGACTTAATCGCCTCAGATTGGGGTGTATGCCATCAACCAATTAAGGGGTTGATACCTTAATCACTTCCAGCAGAGGGTGGTCATGTCCATCAACAAATTGAGGGGTTGATACCTTAATATCCTCAGATGGGGGTAGTAAGCCATCAACCAATTGAGGGGTTGATACCTCACTCATTTCCAATGGAGGGTGGTCATGTCCATCATCCAATTGAAGGGTTATTCCTCAATCAAATCTAAAGGGTAGTCTAACTTGGATTCTAAGTACTAAGTTGCTTGGTGTTTGATGATGATCTCTTCCTTCACATGTAATATGTTCTATTTAAGCATGTTTTACTTCAAGTATCATTCATATATGTCATACTATTATTATGCTATCCATTACTTATGGTATTGCATTTTGATTATGTTTCCTATCTCTTGTTACATTGCATCCTACATACTTTGTATATTCAAATATACTAATGCGTACTCTATGCATACATGATGTTACCATTTAGGAACCGGAGCTCCTCAAGATCATCCTCATCCTACCGTGGCTAGTGCTATCTATACGAAGCAAGTTGGTGAGTTCTCAATTTTGGGGACAATGTCTTTTATCTTATGCTATGTGTAAAGATTCTCTTTCCTGTATTATATCTTCTTACTATGAGGGTGAGCCCCGTTGCTTGTCTTGGCACCCGCTAAGTTCTATATTTAGAGGTGTTCTTGGACAAGTTATGTAATTATGCTTGAGCTTGACTCTATTTGATGTTTTATGATATGAAAGGTTCCCCTTATACCCTTATTTCTATTCTCATTTGTTATTTTATTGCTTCTACGACCAAGGATGTGTAAAGATATGCTAAGAGGCTTGTTTGGGGTCCCTTCGGGTTCCCCATTCTCCGTGTCACATCTAGGCCCTAAGCTTGGGTTATGACACTACTCATGTCATGTTTCCATATTTCTTACAAGTTATATAATATATAATTATTTCAAGTATTCTGTGGGATTAGACTTAGAACCGATTGAGTAATTTAGATAGGGGATCAATACATGGGATCCTTACATAAAGTATTTAGTGTCTCAACTATGTACCACCATAGGATACTTTACCCTTTCTCATTGGTAGAGCCATCTAGTTCTTTTGCCTACTCGAGGGGGTATCATGCCTCGATTTGCACATGTTTGGTTCACTTTGGCAAGTCGACCATACCTAGCCGGGTGTGTCATGCCCGTCCACCTACGTCGAAGGGGTGTCATGCCTTGGATTCCAAGTTGTAGCTACTTGGTCTATGTCAGTTAAGGTATCCTCCTACATATGTATGCCATATATTACACAAGCTAATTATTTTATCAGCATGTTTACTTAAAAGCAATGATCATACATGACATATTGAGATTGTATCTATTGTCTATATCTTATGCTGTTTGATTACATTGACCTATATCATTGTTGCATTATATCTCGCATACTTAGTACATTCAAACGTACTAACGCATACTTTATGCCTACATGATATCGCCATATAGGGACCGGAGCTCTATTTGATCATCCTCCTCCTCCACGTGACAATTGCGATCTTTTAAAGTAATCTTTGGTGAGTCCTCAACTCCGAGGAAAATATCTACTTATTTCATGCTATGTTAAGACTCTTTCTCTTTGTTGAATACTTATGACTATGAGGGTGAGCCTGGGGACTGTCTTGCCCCTGCTCTCTCTATGTAGAGGTGTCGTTGGGTATTATGTATTCATGCCACTGACTTGATTTGTCTCATGATTTTATATTTACGAAATATATTGCCTCAGTCCTGATCCCCTTTTTACTTGGCTCTTGTTATTGTTATTTTACTTCTGCATCCAAGGATATGTGCTTGTTACGATCAAGAGGCTTGTTTGGGTTGTCTTTAGAATTCTTATTTGCCATGTCACGTCTAGGCCCAACGCTTGGGTCGTGACAAGCACGCCATACAAAAGGGGTTTACGGGTTGTACTTTATTCTATGGCCTATAATTGGAGTCTCGTACTCAACTACTAGAAATTTGGACTTCAACTCTACGTCACCCCTTTATAACTTGTAAAGTGGTTTACAACCTGTAAAAGGGGTTTCGGCTGATGAAACTTCAGAAAGTCCTATTCTCTAATACTCAGGGTACGAACCATCTTCTATGACTTGTAAAATCTTCTACGGCTCATCTGCATGTTTGTAGAAAATTTTCAAAAAATAGCCCCTCACTGGAATTATTCTTGAAACCACTCTATGGCCCTTAAAAGGTTTCGTATAACAGTAAAAATCAGCAACTTCTGCAATTTTCCCAAAAATCAAGGATAACCTATAATCGTGCAAAATATAAACATAAAAACACATAAAATCAACTCACATCGCATTGAGAATACACAAAATTCCATGTTTTAAGCATCAAAAGTGTTGTATTTTGGTAGCACTTCATCTATGAAGGTTATAGGTGCATTCGCTAACCCAAAGGACATAGCCAACAAATCAAAATGACCATATCTAGTCCTAAAGGCTTCCTTTGGGATATTAGATTCTCTCACCTTCAACTGATGGTTACCAGATCTTAGATCTATCTTTGAGAAGCAGGAAACACCATGAAGTTGGTCAAACATATCATCTATCCTGGGGAGAGGATATTTCTTCTTTATGATAACCTTGTTCAGCTTCCTATAATTAATGCACGTTCCAAGAGACCCAACATTTTTTCTCACGAATAGAATAGGAGCACCCCAAGGAGAAACATTTGTCCTAATAAAGTCCATCTATAACAAATCTCTCAATTGGTCTTTTAACTCAGCAGGGGCCATTCTATAAGGTGCAATTGAGATAAGTTAGGTATCGGAAGAACATCAATCCCAAAGTCGATCTCCCTATCAAGATGAACTCCAGGTTGATCCTCAGGAAACACTTTAGTAGACTCAATTCACAATCAAGACTAATTCAAAAGTAGGAGACTTAACCTCATCAGACCTAGCTCGCACTAGGTGATTGATGCGACCTTTGGAAATTATCTTTCTACCCTGAAGGTAGGAGATAAACTGTCCCCTAGGTGCAATAGAATCACCCTTCCACTCTAGTACCGGTTCATTCAGAAATTGAAACTTAATAGTTCGGGCTCTACAATCAATAGAGGCATAGCAAGCATGAAGCCAATCTATGACAAGGATCACTTCAGTCAGTCATCTCTAACCCAACCAAACCAATAAGAGTATCCTTATGATGGATGGACACTACACAAGCTCTATATGTTCTCTCAGCTCGAATAGGCTCACCCACTAGAATAGAAACATCAAAGGGTTCAAGAATACTCTTGGTATTTCTATCAAATTTACTAGCCATATAAGGAGTTACAAATGACAATATGACTCCAGGGTCCATCAAAACATAACTATCAAGAGTAAAGACTCGAATCATACCCGTTACAACATCTGGGGAGATATCCTTATCTTGCCAACTATCCATGGTATACAAACAGTTTGTAGCTCTATTTGCACCAGATATAGCATCTTTCTAGGTTCCTCTAACTGGCAGGGTTGGTGCAGAAGATTAAGCCTGGTCAACCCACTTTGGACACTCTCTCTGGAGGTGACCCACTTGGCCACACTTGAAACATGCATCACTCCCCTCACGACATCTACCCAAGTGTAATCTGCCACACTTACAACATGATGGCTTACTGTGAGAACCTTGAGCAACACTAGCCTGTGACTGTGATCCCTGGGCTCCAACATTTTGAGACCTTGGATCATTCCTGTTTTCAGGTATAGGTACACTAGAAACTGATGGTGCTAGCCCTGACTAGAATCTATTACCATTCCCTCTATTTCCAACCTCATGGCTGGATGTCTTGGCCATCTTATTTCTGAGCTTGTCCCTATCATATTGATTCTCCTCATCAACTTGCTGCATATGAGCATCAATCTCCCGATGTCTATATCACTCCCAAGCATAGCTCCGCTCCCATCTTTCTTTGGCTCTTTGTTCAACTCATCAACTTACTTCTACATTCTCCCCCTCATATCAGCAACCATATCCAGAGCATTGTGAATAGCTAGGTTAACTTAAGTCCGTATTCTTGCACATTCATAGAGCTCTGTTTCAGATCCAAAAACAATCATACATTGGCCCCCCTCTGTTCTCTTGGAAAGAAATGCCCCAAGAAGGCTTCCTCAAGCACTGCCCAAGTTAGTGATGGGACTTCCTCTCCTTTACCCTTCTTCCATTGATCAAGCAACAGCCTGGACACACCTTTGAGTTGGTAGGCAACTAGTTTGACTCTATCAATATCAATCATATGCATTACCTGAAATACGTTCTGTAGATCCTCCACGTAGTTCTCCGGATCCTCATTGGATGTAGAACTTGTGAACTCGGGCGGATTCATCCTAAAAAATTCTCTGACTGTAGATGTATCTTGTGCATCCTACCTACCTACTCCTTGCCTCATAGCAGGTGCTGTGACAGCATGGGCCAGAGTTTGGATAGCCTGGCAAAGCTCAACATTCGGCAATCGAAATCTCAGCTTATTGGGGCTGCTCAGAAGGGACAACTGGATCTATGGGCTCATCATGTCCCTGATACTCAGGTGGGTTAGCATTCTGCCTGACAGGATGCTTTCTACCTATGACACCTTTTCTTGGAGGCATGAGCACAACTTTGCAACGTGTAGAGCATGATTTAGAAGGAATTTCGTAGGATTCTAACTCTGTCTCACGAATCTAATCATGAAAGAAGTGTAACCATTTCTAATATCTAATAGCCTCCATATTATGGATGTGGTGTGCTTCATAACAATAATAAGGACTCCACACAATGGTTCCATAGACTTTCTAGGCACACGAACTCTATGCTCTGACACCAAGTTTCTGACGCCTCAGAAGGGTACCCTAGACGTGGACAACACTCAGAGACTATTGCGAGTCCCCAAGCAAACCACTTGGCCTCATTCATATATATTCATTCAAGATAACTGAACAAATCAACAGAAGACTATGATAGTAAGAAGTGGACAGACTAAGTCTCAGATATCATATCAATAAAATCTCAACATCAACACTCAACTCTAGTCTATGAAGCCTCTATCACTACTTAAATGGGGCCATTAATAGACCCATGGCTACCTTATCTCAAAAGTAAATCTAGTCTAAAACAAGTCTGACTCTATAAAGCTAGATGAAAATAAAATAATGATCCTCTGAAGTAAAGGAGGCTCACCAACTCAGTTGACTGCAATAAATCCTCAATGATACACCTGTTGACAATCTCTCTGTCTTTGCATCATAAAATGATGTTGTCACATCTTGGGAGGGTACCCTAGACTTGGCTGGCACTCAAATACTATTACTAGTCCCAAAGTAAACCACTTGGTCTCATCACATCTATTCATTCTATATAACTCAGAAAAATTAGCAGAAGACTAAAGAAGATAAATGGGCAATTCTAGTCTCAAGTACCATGATAAATAAATAGGCTAGTTAGAATGAAACTAGCTCAACAAGTCTCAACATCAATGCTCAACTATAGCCTATGAAGCCTCTATCACTATCAAATGATGCCAATGACAGACCCAGGGCTACCTCAACTCAATAATAATAAAGCTAACTCAAGCCTAACTCTATAAAGGTAGATGAAAGTAAAT
>JAABOM020117906.1:0-23031 GCA_011800125.2 Solanum clarkiae | reverse complement strand
AAGAGAAGCGGGACTTTGGACTCAAGCTATTAGGATTTTATAGGGAAGAGGATTATCATGAACACATTGCACCTAAAATAAAAAGAAAAATAATATTAATGTATTATCTTCTAGTAACTCTATCCATCATTCTTATTATAGTCAATCATAAAAAATTTTAAAATATTGTAAAAGCGTTTAGTTACAATCTTTTTGGCATAATTTTTTGTAAGTTAAATATTTTCTTGATATAGTTTCTATATACGTTTTTATTTTGAGAGACAATTTATTCATCTTTACTTGACCTTTTTAAAGATGCAAGATGAAGTAGGTAGACAAAAAATTATTATGAAATAAAAAATTAAAAATAAAAATAAAAATATTAAATAATAAGTATTAGCTTATGAGATTAATGTGAGGTAGAAAAGTTTTGTAAATTTAGTAGTACGTAATTTTCTCAAGAGGATAGATGTTTGTCCACTTGCAAGTTACCTCATCAATAGACTTATGAATCAGTATGCAGTAATAATATTTTTTAATAAAAAATATATATTGTGTCGACTTTGTTTTCGTTATTGTTTGTGAAACTAATAGGTGTATACAAAGAAAAATTATTTGTTTGAGTTAGAAAAGTATAAAGTGAAATTTTACAAACAGACAATTCAAAAAGCTTTACATGATATATAATCACATAATAAATTAATTAAGAGATCATGATTTTCTTTAATTATTTAAACTTTAAGATGATATAATTAATTTGTATCTCATAATATTTTAATGATGTTGAATTATTTATATTAGGTGAATACTATTAGTATAAAAAGTGAAACTAAAAGAAGTTCGGGATTTTATCCATGAATCAATGTGCAAAAAGTCAATAAATTAAGGTGCAAAACATAAAACAAATAACTT
Source organism: Solanum clarkiae (assembly GCA_011800125.2). NCBI lineage: Eukaryota > Viridiplantae > Streptophyta > Magnoliopsida > Solanales > Solanaceae > Solanum > Solanum clarkiae. The sequence continues at coordinate 22,140 of JAABOM020117906.1, read as the reverse complement.
TATATCTAGAACTAGAAAGTTCAACTTTCTTTTTATTTTATTGTGAGAATACAAACAAAGTTTATATTTCATTGTAGTTAATCACTGATTTTGTGAAAAAGAAAAAAGAAGATAATAGTTATTAGGAGTGTTATTAATAACCTTACATGAAGTTTTTATACTTGTCTTTTGACAGATCATGCAGTTTGAAGAACTCATCCTTAGAGAAAGTGTAAAGAAATATAAGCAACGAAAAAATTTTGAAGAACAGAAAGAATGAATTTCATATTTAAGAAAAGATATTCTTGTTTTTCTTTTACTAAGAGTTAAAAATAAAATATCATATAATTCATATGCCTATATTTTTGTAACATTATGTAATATCATTCTTTATAGTTACTATGAAATTTAATATGAATATAATCAATTTGTATATTTTCATATTATTTGTATGTGTGTATGCACTTTTGTTGATCTAATTTATGGTTATAATTAAGGTTTTGATAACTAGAATTGAAGGGAGCTTTGGAGTAATTGGTAAAGTTGTTCTCATGTGACCAGAAGATCACGGGTTCAAACCTTGGTAACATCATCTGGCAGAAATGCAAGGTAAGATGATCTACAATAGATCCTTGTGGTTGGGCCCTTCCTCGGAAGTGCACCTGGCTTGCCTATTTTTTTTCTAATAACTAGAATATCAATTAGCGAAGAAAAAATTTGATTGCTCAAAAGAGGTATAACAATCAGATTTTTATCGTCGTTAAAGCTTTTTTAACGAACGGATTTAATCCGATCGCTAAACTTTTAACGACGGAGCTTTTAACTGCTGGTGATGACCGGATTCTTACTGGTTGTTACGGACTAATAACGACTGAATTTATACTTTTAGCAATGGCATTCCCCCTCACTAAAGACCTATTTTCTTGTACTACAAGCTAGTTGGTGAGTCCTTCACTTCGGGGACCCTAGTCTACATTTCTCTTATTATGTATTGGGACACTATTTTTTTACGTCCTATTTGGACTACAAGGGTGAGCCCGGTTGCTTGTCCTGTCCCCCCCCCCCTCCTATCTATGTAGCAGAGGTGTGGTTGCATATGTTATGTATCTATGATATGAGCCTTGACTATTTTGCCACTTGATTATGATGTTTTGCAAGTTTTTCCCCTTTGTCCCTTGCCCTTGCTTTCTAAACTTTTACATGTTACTTAAGTATTAATCTCTCTCCCTTAGTCCCAACTTCCCTTGTTTATATTTCTTATGTTGTTTTATATTTCTTTTGCCACGAAGGATGTGTAATGATATGCAATGAGGCTTGTTTGGGGTTCCTTCGGGTTCCCCATTCATCAGTCACATCTAGGCCCTAGGCTTGGGTCGTGACAAAGATGCTATCAAAGCACTAGGTTTGATAGATCCTCGGAGTCTAACACAGCGTGTCAATTAGAGTCTTATTCATGATTGTGTTGTGCACTACAACTATGAATAGGAGGCTATGAGACGTTTTAGGAAATGTTTCACCTCTTCATGATCTATGTCATGCGATAGAGTTAGATCCCGTAGGGCTTATTGCTAACCCCTAACTTGTAACACCCCACATCTTACAATACTAGTACTATACAAATAAAACATGACATGGTTTGATCAAATGAGCGTCAATTTTTAAAAGGTGCTCAAATCTCATGTTATAGGGGCATATGTGCGTCTAACGCTTAAGAGGGTCGAGTGTATACATGTTTTGTATCAAATTGAGGAGTTCACAGCCTTAAATGAAGTAAGAGAATTGAGGCGCTTGTAGAACTTAGGAAGCTAGCAGGTGAGTCACCTACTTGCTTAGCTTAAATTTGCTAGTTAAACGGAGATGAGGCCCGACGTCGAATTTGTCCAAGTTCGATTATGAATAAAGTCTATGTTAAGGGTGTAACCTTAGCCCAAGTTTTAGATCATAAATGGACTGTATTTTCAGACCAAGAAGGATATTAAAAGGGGCCCAAAGATATCACAATTTCTTTGACTAATTGGTCCCAAAACTAATTAACAAGAAAGCGAAAAAATGGGCAGCAAAGGCCCAACCAATTTGAACCAATTAAGGCCTAAGTGGAAGGGGCAAGGAGATGCATCACCAACTTGGTAATGTAAGGATAAAAATTCCTTAGTAAGTCGGCCAAATCTCCTTTTTAAAAATGGTTTAAAATAGCTCCCAAAAGTCATTTTCAACTTGAACCAAAGAAAAATCAGATTATTCTCCAAGTTTTCTCTCAACTGTTCTTGACTTTGTAAAGTAGCCAAACGAATCTTTTAGGGTTCTTAAGAAGGCCCTCAACCTTGAAGGTAAAGGTAAGTGATTGTAGTTGAGTATTTAATAAGGTTTCTTCATGAAAAACAAAAGACTATGTTGGTTAGGTATATGCTGAAAATTCTGGACAACATGTGTCCTAAGGATTGTTGTGGACTTTTGTTGTTGTTCAAGGGGATTTTCTCTTCTTGGTTGGCTGTATTATGAAGTAATACTTATGTACTAAACAAAGGTTGGTTTTATAGTAATGTAGCCAGGCTTCTTCATCACTGTTACAGTCCACAAAAGTGAGTCCTTATAAGATAGCGTAATTGTGTTCTTAGTATAAACTTGTGGGTTGTTGGATGGAAGGCTATTGCCTCACATCCTTAATGACTAATTTGTTACTATTCTGAGACTAGTTCAAGGTTATTTTTATGTATAAATGTTTTGGGAACAGTTTGGTTGAGTTGGTAAAGGTTTTGAATCGTCAATGTCGTAATGTAGCAAAGGGACGTAACGTTATGCTGTCCATTTGTAGGTTGTGTAGAATTGTTATGTGTTGTTCTTTGTTGGCAATTGTAAGACTATTATGACACTAAAACAGGCTGCACATGATGTGTACATGCGAATGTGTATTAGAAAATACGATTAAGGGCGGAAAGGTTGAAAGAATACGCTCGGGTTTATAAATATCCGCTTGCTGCCCGTGTGTTATTTTTTTTATGTGATTAGGCTGCCAAGATGTATCTATTGGCTGGTAATGCTTGTTTTATCACCTACTATATTGTACATAGATATTTGGAAGAAGGGAAGGTTATCTCGAGGTAAAAGCGAGGTCGTACAGCGAGGTATGTAAGGCTACTTGATTTCGTATTGTTTGGCATGAAACATAGATCCTTCCTTAGCACCTAAAGGCACTTACCAACTCCGACACAACTATTAATCGTGTCTTCACTTTTTCACATGTTCATATGCTCCCATACATAGTCACCTTCAAATCTACATACATACGTGGATACCAAGTTACATAGGTTCTTGTTGCTAAATAAAGTTTACAAGTTGTTTCATTTCATACGCATTTCATTATTTGTGTAACATACTCTTTTCATCGTCATATTATCTTGTATGATTATCTACAGGCCACATGTTACATCTACAATCTTACAGCTCCAATATTATGACCACCAAAAGAATCATCTCAAAGGTAATTGAAAGATAAAGTATATTGTTTATTGATGGGTGATAGCCCAAGGGGCTGAAGAATCACCTAGCCAGGGACGATCCTATCATGGGTGGTAGCCCGAGGGGTTATTGAAGAACCTAGCCAAGGATAATCCCGGTACAGTTTTACCACTGATCAGCTGGTTATTTATATTATATGTTGTGCACAGATTATACAGTAAAGGTAAAGTAATATAAAGAACATAAAGTACATGATTCCGAAGTATAACCAAAGATGGTCTCTTATCCTATACCAGTGCATAGTTTCATTTGAGTTGTTACTTCATATACAGTATTTCCTACCTTATATATTCAATACATTATCTCATACTGACGTCCCTTACGGGGGACCTGTATTTCATGCTGCAGGTATAGGTGCTAGTAGATCTCCCCAGTTGGAGTACAGGACATCCAGTTGCTGATACTAGCTCCAGGTTGCTTCGGGGCTTTGTCTCTGTCTAGAGCTTATATGTTCGTATTATACAGTTAGTTGAGGCGGGCCCTGTCTCGACCCTTGTCAGATACTTTTCCTTATCTAGAGGCTTTGTAGACTATATAAATTCAAGTGTGGTCATGTCTTATACCTTAGATACCATGGCCCCAATGGCCTAGCCATATGCATTTTCTTTTGACTTGTTATTACTGTTTACTTCCATAAAGGCGTATTTGATGTAGAAGTCCCATATAATATATATAGAAAGTGCATATATACAGGTTGGTTCTCCCGAACCTTATCAGTAACGGGTTCTAATCTGCCATAACGGGACTTTGGGCGTAACAGAAGTGGTATCAGAGTGGGTCATCCTAGGGTGTCTATAAAGTCGTGTCAATGTAGAGTCTTGTTTATCGATATGTTGTGCACCACATTTATAAGCAGGAGGCTACATGGCATTTAGGAGATGTTACTTTCGTTTTGTTTGTTAGATCGTGCCATAGAGCTAAGTGTAATAGGTGGATTGTGTCTAACCCTAAATTGTTTTGTACAGCAAGCAAGTATGCCAGAAACCAGGAAGAACAAAGGTAAAGGAAAGGCAGTAGAAGTGGTGGTTGGTACACCCAGTCATGTGAGACGAAGAAATGAGGCTCGAGATGAGTCTCTGTCACAGACATCTCCTACCCCTCCAGCTCCTGATGAACCCAAAAGTAGTGAAATTTCCCCAAAACTACCTATCGATGCTACCATGCATGATCTGAGAAATGCAGTCCAACTATTGACTCGTATAGTTGCTAACCAAGGCCAAAGACAGGAAGGCCTAATTATAAGTGCAGGTGGTGCAAATAGGGTAACTGGCACGAGGATACGTGATTTCCTTAATTTGAACCCTTCATCCTTCACTGGGTCAGATCCTAATGAAGACCCCCAGGACTTTATTGATCAGATTCAGCGTACTTTAGATGTTATGCATGTGAATGGTACAGAAGTTGTCGAGTTAGCGACATATAGGTTGAAGGGTGTGGCTATATTGTGGTATGAATCTTGGAAGCATTCTAAGGGTATGGATGCACCTCCAATTACCTGGAAGGAGTTTAAAGAGGCCTTTCTTGACCATTACTTTCCATTAGAGATCCGAGAGGCCCGTGCAGATCAGTTCTTGAACCTCCACCAAGGGAATATGAGCGTGAGGGAGTATAGGCTCCAATTTATTTCCCTGTCCATGTGTGCTCCTAATGTAGTTGCTACTATGGTAGATAGAGTTCACCGATATATGGATAGATTGGATACGTATCTGGTCAAAGACTGTACCATTGCTTCCTTGAACAAAGATATAGATATAGTGAGAATGCAAGCTTTTGTACAGAAATTAGAGGATCGGAGGCAAAGGAGAAGGACACAAGAGTTAAAAAGGGTGCAATCCAAGTGGGCCAAATCTATAAGGTAGTTTACACCGCCTCAAGGTGAGCTTAGGCCTCGATTTTCTAATAGACTGCCTAGGCCATCATCCTCCTACTCTACAGCCAGCGCTCCACCACAAATCCAAGGGTCTAGAAGTAATCAGTTTGGTTAATGATGTGAGGGACAAGGTATATGGACAACAGGATATTCGGCAGGCCAACCAATGACTCCTAGGAAACCTTGTAAATAGTGTGGAAAAATTCATCCGGGTATATTTCGTGTTAGGACAGATGTTTGTTAGTGGTGTGGTACGCCAGGGCATATAATAAAATATTGCCCTAGAGGAGGCGTATGGGTAATATAGTACAATCTACTAGGTCAACTGTTGCATCATCATCGCCAGTTCCTCCATTAGGTAGGGGTCAACAAGAACCTATGGGTCATGGTAGAGGTGTTAGAGGGGTAGCTAGCTCTAGCGGAGTCCAGAATCGCACTTATGCTCTGGGGAATCAGCAAAACTAGGAAGCTTCACCTGATGTGGTCACAGATACATTATCCATCTTTTCACATAATGTATATGCATTAATTAACCCTAGTTCTACACTATCATACATCACTCCACTAGTTGCTGGGAAGCTTAAGAGAACACCCAAATTATTGAACAAACCATTTGAAGTGTCTATACCAACCGGTGAATCTATTATGGCTAGAAGGATTTATTATGACTGTGTAGTAACTGTTTGTGGCTGTGTCACATTGGCTGACCTTATTGAGCTATAAATGGTGGAATTTTATGTTATAATGGGTATGGATTGGTTAGCTTTTTGCTACGCCATCGTGGATTGCCGAACTAAGAGAATGTACTTCCACTTTGCAAATGAAGCAGTTCTTGAATGGGAAGGCAATGTTAGGGAGCCAAAGGGGAATTTTATTTCTTATTTTAAGGCCAGAAAGATGATATCTAAGGGGTATATATATCATTTAGTTAGAGTGAGGGATATAGAGGCAGAATTACCAACCCTTCAATCAGTTCCAGTAGTGAATGAATTTGTTGATGTGTTCCCTGAAGAACTTCCAGGCTTACCTCCACAATGAGAAATAGATTTTGATATTGACTTACTTCCAGGCACTTAACCTATTTCCATCCCTCCATATAGGATGGTGCTGGCAGAATTGCGTGAATTAAAAAAGCAGTTAAAAGACTTATTGGAGAAGGGTTTTTCTTCTATTTCTGCACCTCTAACAAAGTTGACACATAAGGAAACCAAGTTCCAATGGAATGATGCATGTGAAAGGATCTTCCAGGAGCTAAAAACTAAGCTAACTTCTGCACATGTGCTAGTACTTGCAGAAGCCACTTAGGGGTATACAGTGTATTGCAATGCTTCCAGAGTTGGGTTAGGGTGTGTACTGACACAACATGGTAGGGTAATTGCTTATGCATCTAGACAACTACGACCACATGAGAAAAATTACCCAACTCATGATCTTGAGCTAGAAGCGGTTGTATTTGTTTTGAAAATATGGTGCCACTATTTGTATGGGGTTCACATTGACATATATACTGATCATAAGAGCCTGCAGTACATCTTTAACCAGAAAGACCTAAACTTAAGACAGCGGAGATGGCTAGAGCTAATAAAGTATTATGATGTTGATATACTATACCATCTAGGAAGGCAAATGTGGTAGCCGATGCTCTGAGTCGTAAGGAAATCAGGAATACTGGTGACCAGGCCATGGTAAGTCAAGGAGTAGTTAAGGATCTACGTTAACTAGCTAGTTTGGGAGTTCACCTTCTTGAAACTCCAAAGGAAGGGGTTATTATACATAATGCAGCAGTGTCTTCATTAGTAATGGAGGTGAAATAAAAGAAGTTCAAGGATCTTGTTCTACGATGACTTAAGGATAAGGTGAGTCAAGGTACGATAAAGGGTTTTAACCTTACACAAAATGGAGTACTTTACTGCCAAAATAGATTATGTGTTCGTGATATTAACGGATTAAGAAAGAGGATAATGGAATAATCCCATAATTCCTGATATTCCATCCATCCAGGATCAATTAAGATGTACCATGACCTGAAGGGAATGTTTTGGTGGGGAGGCATGAAAACGGACCTTGCAGAATTTGTTGCTTAATGTCCCAATTGCCAACAAGTGAAAGTGGAACACCAAAAGCCAGGAGGTTATATGTAGTGTATAGAGCTTCCAACATGGAAGTGGGATATGATCAATATGGATTTTGTTACTAGGCTACCTCGCTCATTTCAAAAGTTTGACTCCATATGGGTAATAGTTGACAGACTCACAAAGTCAGCACACTTCTTACCAGTCAAGAGTGATTATAAAGCTGAAGAATATGTCAAGCTATACCTCAAAGAGATAGTCAGGCTACACGGAGTCCCAATCTCCATTATATCTGACCGAAGAGCTTAATTCACTGCAAAGTTTTAGAAGTCCTTCCAAAGGAGTTCAGGGACACAAGTGAATTTGAGTACAGCTTTCCACCTCAAACAGACGGTCAAGCAGAACACACCATTCAGACACTTGAAGATATGTTGCAAGCTTGTGCATTAGACTTTAAAGGTAGTAGGGTCGACCATTTGGCACTTATTGAATTTACCTATAATAATAGCTACCACTCAAGTATCAAGATGACACCTTATGAAGCTTTGTATGGAAGGAAATATAGGTCGTCGATTGGATGGTTTGAAGTGGGTGAAACCACCTTACTTGGGCCAGATCTAGTGTAGGAAGCAATGGAAAAAGTTAAGGTAATACAACAGTGACTAGAAACAGCCCCAAGTCATCATAAATCATATGCGGATGCTAGAAGAAGAGGACTGAAATTCTCAGTAGGGGATTAGGTATTTTTAAAGGTATCTCCAATGAGAAGAGTAATGAGATTTGGTAAGAAAGGAAAACTGAGCCCACGGTACATAGGGCCATATAAAATTATTAAGAAGTTTGGGCAGGTTGCATATGAACTAGAGCTACCCTAAGAGCTTTCAATGGTTCATCCAGCTTTTCATGTCTTTATGCTTCGAAAATGCATAGGTGAGCCATCCCGCATCACTCCTATTGAGGATGTGTGGGTTACAAAAGGTCTCACCTATGAAGAGGTACCTGTTGCTATTTTAGATCGTCAAGTTAAGAAACTAAGGAATAAAGAAATATCTTCAGTGAAAGTACTTTGGAGAAACCAGCAAGTAGAAGAAATAACATGAGAGGCCGAGGACGCGATGAAATCGAAATACCCTTACTTATTTAAAGCTATAGAGGAAGTCCAACATGCAGAATCGGGACACTAATAAGTACATGTGATTGAATACTTAGTGTGTTATTAAAGTTTGTGTAAGTAAAGGTTTAAACTTGGTTAAGCTATCCAATTGTGCTAACATTCGAGGACAAATGTTCCTAAGGGGGGAGGATGTAACACCCCACCTCTTACAATATTATTACTATGCAAATGAAACATGATATGACTTTTCAAAATAAGCGCCTATTTTTAAAAGTGCTTGAATCTCATGTTATGGGGCGATCTATAAGTCTAACGCTTAAGAGGGTCGAGTGTATACATGTTTTATGTCAAATTGAGGAGCTCACGGCCCTAAACAAAGTGAGAGAATTGAGGTGCTTGTAGAACTTAGGAAGCTAGTAGGTGAGTCACCTACTTGCTTAGCTTAAAATTGCTAGCTAAACGGAGATGAGGTCCGACATCAACTTTGTCCAAGTTTGATTATGAATAAAGTCCGTGTTAAGGGTGTAACTTTAGCCCATGTTTTAGCATCATTAATGAACTATATTTTCATCCCAAGAAGGATATTAAAGGGCCCAAGTATATCAAAACCCACTTGACTAATTGGGACCAAAACTAAGGAGAAAAAGGAAAATGGCAGCCAAGGTCCAACCAATTTGAACCCAATAATGCCCAAGTGAAAGGGGAAAGAAGCTGCATCATTAACTTAGTAAAGTAAGGCTAGAAATGCCTTAGTAGGTTGGCCAAAGTCTCCCCTTTAAAAAGGGTTTAAAACAGCTCCCATAAGTCATTCTAACTTGAACAAAAAAATCAGATTGTCTTCCAAGTTTTCTCTCAACTCTTTCTTAACTTTATAAGCTGTCACAAGAAGCTTTTAAGATTATTAAGGAGGCCCTAAACTTTGAAGGTAAAGGTAAGTAATTATAGTTGTACATTTAGTAAGGTTTCTTCTTGAAAAATAAGAAACTATATTGGTTAGGTATATGCTAAAAATTTTGGACAACATGTATTCTAAGGATTGTTGTACACTTTTCTTGTTAATTAAGAGGCTTTTCTCTTTTTGGTTGGTTGTATTATGAATTAATACTTATGTCCTTAACAAAGGTTGGTTTGATAGTAATATAACCAGGATGCTTCACTACTTTTACAGTCCGAAAAAGTGAGTTCTTATAGGATATCGCAATTATGTTCTTAGTACGATTTGTGGGCTGATGGATGGAAGGCTATTATCTCACATCCTTCATGACTACTTTGGTACTATTCTAAGACTATTTTAAGGCTATTTTTGTGTATATATGTGTTGAGGACAGTTTGGATAAAGTTGGAAAAAGTTTGGAATTGTCGATGTCAAAATGTGGCGAAGGGACGTAACATTATGCCGCCTATTTGTATGTTGTATAGAATTATTATGTGTTGTGCTTTGTGACCTATTGTAAGATTTTTATGGCACTAAACATGCTGCATATGATATGTATATGATAATGTATATTAGAAAATACGATTAGGGGCGGAAAGGTTGAAAGAATATGCTCGAGTTATAATTACATGCTTGCTGCTCGTATGTTATTTTTATGAGATTGGGATGCCAAGGTGTATCTATTGGCTGCTAATGCTAGTTTTATCATCTATTATGTTGTACATAAATATTTGGAGGAGGGGAAGGTTATCTCGAGGTAATAGCGAGGTCGTACAGCGAGGTATGTAAGGCTACTTGATTTCGTATTACTTGGCATGAAATCTAGATTCTTCCTTGGTACATAAAGGCACTTACCAACTCCGACACAACTAATAACTGTGTCTCCACTCTTTCACATATTCATATGCTCTCATACATAATCACCTTCAAATCTGCACACATACGTGGATACCAAGTTACATGAGTTCTTCTTGCTAAATAAAGTTCACGAGTTGTTTCATCGCATACGCATTTCATTATTTGTATAATGTACTCTTTTCATTGTCATATTATCTTGTATGATTATCTACATGTCACATGATACATATACAACCCTACAGCTCCAATATTGTAATCACCAAAAGAATCATCTCAAAGGTAATTGAAAGGTAAAATATATTGCTTATTAATGGGCGGTAACCCGAGGGGTGGAAGAATCACCTAGCCGGGTTGATCCTATCACGGGGGGTAGCCCGAGGGATAAAAGGAAAAGCCTTGCCAGGTCCACTCCCGATATAGATTTACTGCTGATTAGCTGGTCATTTGTATTACATGTTGTGCATAGATTATATAGTAAAGGTAAAGTAATAAAAAGAACATAAAGTATATGATCCCACTGTATAGCTAAGGGTGATCTCTTGTCCTACGCTAGTGCATAGTTTCATTTGAGTTATTAGTTCATATACAGTATTTTCTACCCTATATATTCAGTACATTATCTCGTATTGACATCCCATATGGGGGACTTGCACTTCATGTTGCAGGTACAGGTGCTAGTAGATCTCCTAGTAGGAGTACAGGATATCCAGCTGCTATTACCAAGCTTCAGGTTGCTTTGGAGCTTTGTGTGTCTAGAGCTTATATTTTTGTAGTGTATAGTTAGCCGAGGCGGGGCCTATCCTGACCTTTATCAGACACTTTTCCTTATATAGAGGGTTTGTAGATTATGTAAATTAAAGTGTGGTCATGTCTCGTACTTTAGACAACATGGCCCCAACAGCCTAGCCATATGCCTTTCTTTTTGGCTTGTTATCACTGTTTATCTTCTTATAGGCATGTAAAATGTAGAAACCCATTATAATATGTATAAAAAGCGCATGGACATAGGTTGGTTCTCCCGAGCCTTATCGGCAACAGGTGTCAGTCCGCCCTAATGGGACTTTGGATGTGACAGGGATGACTGTGAAGGACTATGACCTTAAGTTCATAAAACTATCAAGGTGTGCTCCAGAGATGGTAAAAGACATGAGGACAAGGATGAGGAGGTTTGTGTCTGTCCTGGCCAGAAATGTGTGGGAAGAGTGTAAGGCTGCTTTGCTGATTCATGTTATGGACATTTGCAGACTTATGGTGTATGCCCAACAGATAGAGGAGGATAATAAGAGAGATAAAGAAGAGCATTTGAGCAAAAAGGCAAAGTCAGCGGGACATAAGCCTGGCCCATAGAGAGAAAATAGGGGTGACAAGTCTTTTTTTCAGAAGAGAGCATCATATCCTACACTGTCTACAGCAAGTGCGCCCATGCAGCCAAACATGTATGAGCAGAAATCTTAGGGATTCCAGAATTTCAGGGCTTAAGGCGTCCAATCGCATGCCAATGTGACTCCAGGCCCAAAGGGAAAGCCACCTTGTGGTAATTATGGGAAAATCCATCTTTATAGGTGTTATCTAGGCACAAATGCTTGTTTTCTATATGGGTAGGCAGGTCACTTCTAGCAAGAGTGCCCGAAGAGGAGACGAGGTGAAGAAAGCAACAGAGCACAGTCCTCCATAGTGTCCACAACTGGCAGTCAGCAGAGAGGTACTACTATGGGTTCAGGCGGTGGGATGAATCGCCTTTATGTTATGGGTAATTGACAGGATCAGGAGGCGGCACAAGATGTTGTTACAGGTAAGCTTCGAGTATTTATTTATGATTGCTATGCATTGATTGATCCGGGTGCCACCTTGTCTTTTGTGACCCCATATGTGGCTAGTAAGTTTGGGGTTCCTCTAGAGTGTTTGCATGAACCTTTTTCTGTTTTTACTCCTACAGGTGAGTCTATCTTAGCTGGGAGGGTTTAGAGGGACTGTGTAGTGTTTATTTATCATAGTGACACCGTAGCTGATCTGCGAGAGTCGGAGATGGTTGATTTTGATGTAATAATGGGCATGGATTGACTTCATGCCTGCTATGCTTCTGTCGACTGTAGAACCCAGATTGTTAAGTTCCAATTCCTAATGAGCCTGTCTTAGAGTGGAAAGAGAGTTCTTTTGCCCCTATCTCTTATCTTAGAGCTAGAAAGTTGATAGCCAAGGGTTGTATTTACCACCTTGTATGAGTAAAGTCTGATGATATTGAGTCTCTGACTCCTAATTCAGTCTAGATTGTGAACGAGTTTCTTGAGGTATTCCCTGATGATCTTCTTGAAGTCCTTCCTCATAGGGAGATTGACTTTAAGATTGATGTTCTTCCGGAGACCAAACCTATCTTAATTCCACCCTATAGAATGGCCCCGCATAGTTGAAAGAATTGAAGGAACAATTGAAAGACTTGTTAGAGAAAGGTTTCATAAGACCTAGTGTCTCACCTTGAGGTACTCCTATCCTATTCATGCGTAAGAAATATGGATCTTTGAAGATATGTATAAACTATCGACAATTAAACAAGGTTACCATAAAGAATAAATATCATCTTCCTAGAAAAGATGACCTCTTTGACCAACTTCAGAGTGCCACTTGTTTCTCCAAGATAGACCTCAGGTTGGGTTACCATCAGTTGAAGGTGAGGGAAAGTGATATGCCTAAGACAACCTTTAGGACATGGTATAACCACTTCGAGTTCTTGGTCATGTCCTTCGGGTTGACAAATGTGCACAGCTTTCATGGACTTGATGAATAGGGTATTCAGGTTGTATCTTGACATGTTTGTGATCGTGTTTATTGATGACATTATGGTATATTTGAGGAATAAAGAGGAGCATGCTAATTACCATAGAGGGCTTTTGCAAACACTCAAAGATCATGAGTTATATGTGAAATTCTCCAAGTATGAGTTTTGGCTCAATTCAGTGGCCTTCTTATGCCATGTCATTTAGGAGATGGTATTAGGGTGGATACTCAGAAGATTAAGGCGGTTAAGAACTGGCCATAACCAACTTCTCCAATATAAATAAGAAGTTTTCTGTGTTTAGCAAGCTACTATCACAGATTTGTGGAAGGCTTCTCTTCTCTATCGGCCCCATTGACAAAGCTGACTCAGAAAAAGGCCAAGTTTCTGTGGTCTGATGCATATGAGAAGAGTTTTCAGGATTTGAAGTCTAGATAGACTACAATACCAGGGTTGACCTTACCAGATGGGACGGGTGACTTTGTGACATACTGTGATGCATCCAGAGTTGTATTGGGTTGTGTGCATATGCAAAGGGGGAAGGTGATAGCTTATGCTTCTAAATAGCTTAAGATCCATGAGAAGAATTATCCGACCTATTATCTAGAGTTGGCAGTGGTGGTACTCGCACTTAAGATATGGTGTCACTATTTATATGAAGTGCACGTTGATATGTTCACCAATCATAAGAGTTTGCAATATGAGTTCAGTCAAAAAGAGCTCAACCTGTGACAGAGAAGGTAGTTGGAGTTGCTCAAGGATTATGATATAAACATCCTCTATCACCCAGATAAAGCTAACATTATTGCTGATATGCTTAGCAGGATGTCAGTGGGTAGCACTACCCATGTGGTGGAAGGGAAGAGAGAATTAGCCGAGGAGGTGCATAGATTGACTAGATTGGGGGTGCAACGTGAGGAGAACAACGAAGGCGGGTCAATTTTCAGAGTGGTTTTGCTTCATCCTTAGTGTCAAAGGTGAAAGAAAAGCATGACCAAGACCCTGTTTTACTCCAATTGAAAGAAGCGGTTCACAGGCAGAAGGTGATGGTTTTCTCCAAAGGGGAGATGGGGCATTGAGATATCAAGGGAGATTGTGTGTACTCGATGTTAATGTGTTCGAGATAGAATCATGGCCGAAGCTCATAGAATGAGATATTTCATCCATCCTGGCTCCACCAAGATGTACCATGACTTGAGGGAAGTCTATTGGTGGAATGGGATAAAGAAAGACATTGCTGAATTTGTTTCTAAGTGTCCCAATTGCCAACAGGTTAAGGTTGAACATCAGAAACCGTGTGGATTGGCTCAGAACTTTGAAATTCCAGAGTGGAAGTGAGAGGTGATCAACATGGACTTCATTACCGGCTTACCAAGATCGAGGAAGCAGCATGATTCGATATAGGTGATTGTTGATAGAATGACTAAATCATCCCACTTCTTGGTGGTTAAGACAACTTATACAGCTGAGGAATATGCCTGACTATATGTTTGTGAGATTGTGAGGTTGCATGGGGTTCTCTTGTCCATCATCTCGGACAGAGGAGCTCAATTCACCTCTCAATTTTGGAGATCTTTCCAGAAAGAATTGGTATGAAGGTGAATTTGAGCACCGCTTTTCACCCTTAGATAGACGGGCAGGCTGAGCACACTATCCAGACTTTGGAGAATATATTGAGAGCATGTGTTATTGGCTTCAAAGGAAATTGGGATGATCATCTATCTTTGATTGAGTTCACGTACAATAATAGTTGTCATGCCAGCATTCAGATGGCCCCATATGAGGCATTATACGGGAGGAGATATAGATCACCAATTGGCTAGTTCGAGGTAGATGAAGCTGAGTTGATTAGGCCTGATTTCGTACACCAGTCTATGGAGAAAGTATAAGTCATCAGGGAAAGGTTGAAGGCAACCCAGAGTCGCTAGAAGTCATATACAGACGTGAGAAGAAGAGACTTGGAGTTCGAGGTAGATGATTGAGTGTACTTGAAGGTGTCATACATGAAGGGTGTCATGAGATTTGGTAAGAAGAGGAAGCTGAATCCTCATTATATCGGGCCATATAAGATTGTAAGAAGGATTGGGAAAGTTGCTTATGAGTTAGACTTGCCCCCTGAGCTAGATAAAGTTCACCCAGTGTTTCACGTATCTATGTTGAAGAAGTGTTTGGGGGATCCAGCCTTAGCAATTCCTTTGGAGAGTACGGGTGTGAATTATAACTTATCATACAAGGAAATTCTAGTCCGGATCCTTTATCGACAAGTTCTTAAGCTGAGGAATAAAGAGATAGACTCCGTTAAAGTCTTATAGAGGAACCAATTTGTTGAGGAAGCCACGTGGGAAGCCGAGGAAGTGATGAAACTCAAATACCCATACCTATTCGTGCCAAATGATGATGATATTGAAGGTAAATATTCTTATCCTAAACACCTTCGAATGCTTCTCTTCGTTAAGTTGATGCCTTATTTTATTCCATTCTCGACTCTAAGAGAAAGATGGATAGTGAGAGTTTGGGTGTTCCCGAGTGAGAAATGAGATGTGTTCTGGGGATTTTCATGTTTCTGTCCGACCTTTACTCATCATTTGAGGACGAATGATTCCAAGGGGAGATGATGTAACACGCCGTAAAATTATCAAAATGCCCGTAAAATATATCGTGCTCATAACGCATCTTCAAAAGCTCTGATGGAAAATTCGAGACTGAATTTATGATCAGCATAAAAAATCAAGCCAAATAATGGTCTCGACCCAATTTAAAACAAATCCAGTCGAATTACTAAAATGCACATAATGTGCAAAAACAGTAGCAAATTCGCGCCCCCTCCGCGATGCGCCAGGGGCGCAGAATTACACTTGTGTTGTTTTGTTGTTTTTCGACTAGAATCTGTTTTCTGAAAAATTCACCAAACACACTGGTGTGCTCCCCCTCCGTGATGCGCACTTGTGTCCCAGAATTTTTTTTAATTCCAAGAAGGGCAATTTTGTCCTTCCAAATATATTTTAATACCCCCAAAACATATTTTAAAGCGTATTTCATAAAATAAGGGTTTCAAACCCATAGTTTTTCTAAGTCTTCTATGTAAGTTCTGAGAGAAGTGAAGAACAAGAGGGAAAGGGTTTTCTTTGAAGCTCCAATTCCTTGAAGAAACTTCAAGATTCTTCATCACAGGTATGTAAAGGCTGCCTAAAAGCATGAAATTGTTCTTTCGTGTGCCCCAATGTAAATTTAGGATGTAAATTGATACTTTAGAGTCTTGAGTAGTGATTTCTTGAAAGTTTCTTGAATATTATCATTAATTCTTGAATCTTATCTTTAAATTATATTTCATATCTTAGATTGATGATCATTATGTTTAAAATTTACTGTACACTTCCATTATTATGTGATTATGATTTGATCTTATTAAATTCTCTCTGTAAAGACTCGAATAATGAACTTAGGGGGATGTCTAGAGCCTTGATTATCTGAATGTGATGTTTGACTGGTCCGAGTCCTGAGGTGAGTGTATTGATGACTGTAATAGCTGGAAATAACATTGATAGAGTTGAATGAATATTTATTCTTGACTTGAAAGGGTAGTCTTGCCCTTTGAGTTGATAGATGATGAGATGAGGTGAGTGTTCTTGCCGTAGGGGTATTGAGCACCGAAATTAAGTAAGCGTGAGTCTCACTCGCACGCATTAACTACGTGGCAGCGTAGCAGAGGATTGGACCATGAGAACAAATGTTTCCTTAGTTCCAAAAGAGGACTTGCTATTATCATAAACCCTGGATGTATGCCCTTTCACCCCAGCAAGGTACTGGGCGGATGTCACAATGACATCACTTCATTGTACCATCACCGACTTATAAGTGATGCGTATAAGTCCAAGAAACTCCCAGATAGGTTTCATAATGATAAAACTCCAATGTGATGTGATTGTCTCATGTCTCGATGGATAGTGAGGTGATAAAGTTTTGTCCTTTATTCTGAGGTGAGGATGAGTGAGTGATGAGTGATTGTTATCTTGTTTTATTTACTTTAGCCCATTTTACATATAGTACATTCCATGTACTAACGCCCCTTTGGCGCTGCATCATTTTATGATACAGATTCTGTAGACAGAGGACTTCAGCAGCCTAACCGTTGAGGTTCAGAGCTTTTCGGATTCCTGATAGTGGTGATTCGTCCCCTACATTCGGAGAATGGTTATTTTCTTTAGCTTGATAGCCTTTTACTTGATTTTTAGTAGTCATGGCCATTCATGGTACTGTCTCAGACAGTAGTATAGAGGCTTCATAGACATAGATGTTGATGGTTGATGTTTGGGGTTCTGTCCCTCTCCTTTCTTTATATTGAGACTTTCTTTTGATATCTTATTTCATCTATGATAGATTAAGTTGACAGCTTGAGCCCACAAATGGCTTACTATTATTCTTATTATGTTAAATTCCACTATTAAATGGACAGAATGAAGGCAATGAGACTAGGAGGTCCGCTTGGGGGCTAGCAAATGTCTCCAGGTGCCAGTTATGTCTAGGGTACCCTCCCGGGGTGTGACAATTTATTTATTTATTTAACATTATTGATATGACTAACCTTAAGAAACTTGAGTTCATTTCCCTTGATAATTTAGGCAAGAACTACCCTTCATAAGTGTCAGATGCTAGGTGTCTTTGAGGCACTATTAAGAATGAAAATAATGCATCAAATTAAAACTGTATTAAAGTTACGATATTCTTGTGTCATCATCTTGATGAATTCGAAAATATGAATATCTGACAGTTAAAGATGTTGGGTTCAAGCCCATCAATTTATGGTATAAGACACCCTTATATGGATAAAACATTGAGTTCAAGTCTCAATGCACCATATTAATAATGTAATGATGACTAAAGCAAAATAATGTGCTTTTCGTAAAAAGTCATAAAATATTTTCCATTAAAATGTTCCATTCTCTAAAGTGAATGTAGTAGTAGTGCATATTGTTTGAAAAAAGACAAATGATTGAATAATGCACGTGAACATGAATGAGGTACTAAGCTATCATAAATTGATATGCTAAGGTGATTGTGTTCCATTCATGAAGAGTGAGAACTTTTGATAATGAGTTGAATTAAAGAAAATTCAAATGAACATCCATTAAAGAATCTAAAGATTCTTTTAAATAATGAATTTTCTCGTAGTGTTGATTATCAAGGCAAGTGGATTGTGAGACCATCATCAACGAAAGTTGGTATTGACTCTCTACATTTTTGAAACGTATACATAGGGATATTTGTGGACCTATTCACCCACTTAGTGGGACATTTAGGTATTTTATGGTCCTAATAGATACATCATCCAGATGTTCTCATGTGTGCCTATTATCATCTTATAATTTGATATTTGTAAAATTATTGGCACAAATAATATGATTACTGACACAATTTCTTGATAATCAGATTAAGTTCGTTCATCTTGATAATGCTGTGGAGTTTTCATCCCAAGCATTTAATGACTATTATTTATCCATTGGAATAAGAGTTGAATATCCTGTTGCTCCTGTTCATACTTAAAATGACTTTGTCAAGTCATTAATTAAACTCTTCCAATTGATAGCAAGACTATTGCTTATGAAAACTAGATTCCTCACTTCTGTATGGGGACATGCAATTTTGCATGATGCAACACTTATTCGTCTCAGACCAACAAATTATCACAAAAATTCTCCATTGCAACAGGTTTTAGTGTCATGCCCCGAGCCTACACCCTGGACATGGCTGGCACTCGAAAATCATTTCTGATCCCAAGCTAACCACTTGACCTAGCTACTTACTCAGCAGAAGACTTAACAACAGTGGAAAAGCTATTAAAACACAAGCTAACTCATGAATTATCTGCATAAACTGAATGTGAAAGTGCATAAGCAATATTGAATAAACTGAAACTAGAATAATGACATATAATCTATGGAACCTCTACTAAAGATGTCTGAAAGGACTACTAGGACAAGCCCCAAGTAGCCAGAACTGAAAATAAATGTTGTAATGAAACATAAACAACTCCAAAGCCTCGGACTGAGAAGAGGTCTCACTAAAAGACTGAAAGCTGTCAGGTTCTCAACGAAGCGGCTGCTGAGGAAGTCTGTCACCTGCATCTGCATTATAAAACGATGCAGGTCCTAAAGACGTCAGTGCATGGAATGTACGGCACGTAAGATGGTCAAAACATTTATTCAGAATATCATAATACTTCTAAAAAGACACAAATATAACTCATAATGAAATAACAATGATAATATATACTTTGTATTCCGGAAATAGTCGCGCTATGTTTTTAAACATAGGGGTTAGGCTGCGTACATCCGACCCCCCCTACCCCGCAATAGGCGGGAGCCTTTGAGGCATTGGGGTAATGTTGTTGTTGTAATATATACTTTGTATGTTGAAAGTAACATGCTAAAAACTGGTAAGTAAAACATATTTTCTTAACTTGGGAGTTTCTCTAACCAGCAACCACACTATGAGCTTCATGGTGATACAATGTCTTTCCAACACTGCCAAAGTCGTCCCGTACTTTGCCGGGGTAGGGGATGAAGAGCTAGGGGAGCGGATCCATCCCAAACTGGGCCATCTCAGTGGCTAATGATGAATGTACCTTGGTACAATTCTATCATATGCTGACTATATAGTTTATGAGTTCAAGTAATTAATTCTACTCTCACTCATATCGCTGCTCAATACTACTCTCAAAACACTTTTATATAGCTCATACTTAAAGACTTGGAATTCTTAAAATCTGCTTTCTCAGGAACTTAGCCCAACTTACTACTTAACTTTCTCAACTGAAATCTTTAACTCTACTGAAACCAGTAACAACAACAACAACAACAACAACATACCCCAGTATCAACTCAAAATCTTCTCAAACATATAGGTCACTCAGCTAACATGTAGGAATAGTTCGAGAAAATGACTATTTGATTTATCTCAAAATAATAGGTTGTATGGGTGCTCATGAAACCTACATGAAATTTACAGAAAATCCTTCTTAACTTTAAATCTTGGTTTCAATACTATATATAAAAAGTAAAGAATCAAGAATCGTCATACTTTATCAAGAATCTATACATACAACTAAAAATTTACTACACTTCACAGAAATTTATATGGATTTAATCTTGACTTGTGTTTGAA
This sequence comes from Solanum clarkiae, assembly GCA_011800125.2. Taxonomy (NCBI): domain Eukaryota; kingdom Viridiplantae; phylum Streptophyta; class Magnoliopsida; order Solanales; family Solanaceae; genus Solanum; species Solanum clarkiae. The sequence goes on along the minus strand of JAABOM020117906.1, from coordinate 1,866 downwards.
AATTCTTGGACGAAAACTAACTTATATTTTCTAAAATAATCTCAAAAATAGTTTTAGGGTGGCCTTATATACCTGGGAATGACTTCTTAAGGAATTGAAAAAAATTCCTAAGCCCTACTATCGTTCTTGAATTTTTTTGAACGCGAGTTCTTGAGAGGGTTTTCTTGTTCTGAGAGAATGAAAGAGTAAGAATACATTTTTGGACCTTAATACGACTTGAAAACATCTAATTTAGGATTATGAGATGTGAAAAAGATCGAAACTACCCCTCCCCAGTAAAAGATGAAAACCAGTGCAAAAATGACTAGTGCGTGTCATGCACCAGTATAATTGGACTGCTTTTCGCAAATTGTCAGATTTTATCGAATTTCAAAAAAAAAAAAATAAAGTGTGGTTTTGCATCCCTAGCGCATCGTGGAAGAGGAGTGGAAACCTCACTATTTTTGATTTTTTGGAAAAAATTAATTTGAGTTTTTTCGCGTTAAAGTTGATTTGAGACCATTTTCCAACTCAGTTTTTTGCACTGATCGCAAATCTAGTCTTGAATTTGCAATCGGAGCATGAAAAGACACGTTATGCGCAAGGTCAATTCTAGGAGTATTTTGGTCTTTTCACGGGGTGTCACATTTAGGTCAAGAATCTAATATATCCTATCTAAGAATTTTTGGATGTGCTGCATATGTGCCTATGCCACCACCATGTCACACAAAAATAGGATCTCAAAGAAGATTAGAAATATATGTTGAGTTTGAATCATCCTCTATTATTCGATATCTTGAACCATTAATTAGAGATATATTCACCACTTGATTTGAAAATTGTCAGTTTGATGAGACACTTTTTCCAAAATTAGGGGGAAAAGATAATGATATCAAAAGAGAAATTTTGTGGAAAAATCCATCATTGTCTCATCTTGATTCATGTTCTTCTATTTGTGAGCAAGAAGTACAAAAAATTATTTATATGCAAAAATTGCAAATCAAATGCTAGATGCATTTATAGATTTGAAAGGAATCACGACGCACCTCTGTGAGAAGTAGAGTAGTTGAGAAGAAATAAAGTTGATATTTACTCCCCGAGTAAAAATCTGAAATTTGTTCATGTTATAGTAAATCAGAAATTTACTTTAGCAAAAAACAAATGTCATGGTAAACTTGAAGTTCACTCGTTAGACATATATTGAAGAAATAAAAGATTCTTCAAGATTGTTGGTTCTCGTGATAAGTTGATTGCATCAACTAATATTGGGATTGAATTTCCTAAATTCTGAAAGTATGAAAAGTGAACATGGGCTCATTCACCATCATGTGATATTATAAATGGATGCATCAATAAGATAATCACATGTGCGTTTATTGTCAACTTGAATTTTGACACACGCAAAATTGTTTGTGCTAGATAATTGAATTAAGAGCACAACTTTCGGAATACGTAATAAAGACGATTCATCTTGATAATATTGATAAAAATTCAAGTTGATTGACACTAAATGCCTTAAATAAATAGTCAATTATTGCTTACGAGAATAACGCTTCATGGTCAGAAATATGACAAATTATAGACAAAGATATTCATCAATCCAATATATTATAATTAATTTCTCCCGAATTGATTTATGGTCATGGTCCATATAATTTTCATCTAATAATTTTGATATGCGATTTATAATTAATAAATATACCATGACGCATAGATTCTCCAAGATAGATTGGAATATATGTTAGTTTGTCTAACATAAGGGGGAGATAATAACAAACTAAGAGTTGAAATACTCTTATTGAATGTCCATGAAGGACAGAGTCTATGACATGCCTGAAACATGCAATTGATCCCAAATAAGATAATTCTTGAAAAGAAAAGGAGTAA